>CAXITT010000037.1:1746756-1770366 GCA_964033795.1 Lymnaea stagnalis
AAGTGTTTATAAGAGTGTGGGGAGGGTTTAAGTGCATAGAAAGTGTTTATAAGAGTGTGGGGAGGGTTTAGGTGCATAGGAAGTGTTTATATGAGTGTGGGGAGGGTTTAAGTGCATAGGAAGTGTTTGAAGGGTGCGAGGAAACATTTTAAGGGTGCGAGGTAGCATTTGAAGGGTGCGAGGAAAAGGAATTTAAGAACAGAGGAGTCACTGACAGTTAAGTATGATAGAAAATGTAAGAAAATAAGTTTTTCTTGAATATATGTGTACTAGCTATTAATGTCATGAAGTTCAAGTTTATTTTCTATGTTTACCGGTTTTCTTTACATTTCAATAAATAAATTATAAACCCAATTTTTATTTTTTTTTCATTTTAAAATTACATTGTCACTTTTGTCGGGGGGTGGGAAAGTTAGTCTAACAATTAGTAGAGGTGTAGATCATAGAAATAGCTAGGAAACTCTGAGTTATAGAGATTCACAGCTCATTGAACACATCTGGATGAGCATCTGTTTACACTTAAAGCGACTTTTATTCTTTCAATAGTCCATAATGTGTTTCATATCAGCTCTAGCAGGTTCTAGCAGTTGTTCTTTCAATAGTCCATTATATGTTTCATATCAGTTCTAGCAGTTATTCTTTCAATAGTCCATAATTTGTTTCATATCAGCTCTAGCAGTTATTCTTTCAATAGTCCATAATGTGTTTCATATCAGTTCTAGCAGTTGTTCTTTCAATAGTCCATTATGTGTTTCATATCAGTTCTAGCAGTTGTTCTTTCAATAGTCCATTATGTGTTTCATATCTGTTCTAGCAGTTATTCTTTCAATAGTCCATAATGTGTTTCATATCAGTTCTAGCAGTTATTCTTTCAATAGTCCATAATGTGTTTCATATCTGTTCTAGCAGTTATTCTTTCAATAGTCCATAATGTGTTTCATATCTGTTCTAGCAGTTATTCTTTCAATAGTCCATAATGTGTTTCATATCAGTTCTAGCAGTTATTCTTTCAATAGTCCATAATGTGTTTCATATCAGTTCTAGCAGTTGTTCTTTCAATAGTCCATAATGTGTTTCATATCAGCTCTGGCAGTTGTTCTTTCAATAGTCCATAATGTGTTTCATATCTGTTCTAGCAGTTATTCTTTCAATAGTCCATAATGTGTTTCATATCTGTTCTAGCAGTTGTTCTTTCAATAGTCCATAATGTGTTTCATATCAGCTCTGGCAGTTGTTCTTTCAATAGTCCATAATGTGTTTCATATCAGTTCTAGCAGTTATTCTTTCAATAGTCCATAATGTGTTTCATATCTGTTCTAGCAGTTATTCTTTCAATAGTCCATAATGTGTTTCATATCAGTTCTAGCAGTTATTCTTTCAATAGTCCATAATGTGTTTCATATCAGTTCTAGCAGTTATTCTTTCAATAGTCCATAATGTGTTTCATATCTGTTCTAGCAGTTATTCTTTCAATAGTCCATAATGTGTTTCATATCAGTTCTAGCAGTTATTCTTTCAATAGTCCATAATTTGTTTCATATCAGTTCTAGCAGTTGTTCTTTCAATAGTCCATAATGTGTTTCATATCAGTTCTAGCAGTTGTTCTTTCAATAGTCCATTATATGTTTCATATCAGTTCTAGCAGTTATTCTTTCAATAGTCCATAATGTGTTTCATATCAGCTCTAGCAGTTATTCTTTCAATAGTCCATAATGTGTTTCATATCAGTTCTAGCAGTTGTTCTTTCAATAGTCCATAATGTGTTTCATATCAGTTCTAGCAGTTATTCTTTCAATAGTCCATAATGTGTTTCATATCAGTTCTAGCAGTTATTCTTTCAATAGTCCATAATGTGTTTCATATCAGCTCTAGCAGTTATTCTTTCAATAGTCCATAATGTGTTTCATATCAGTTCTAGCAGTTATTCTTCTTTTTTTTTTATTTGGGGCGCACAATTTACAACAAACTCTTACATAAGTGTGGATTTACAACTTTAAAACCTATGTTTTCCCGTCTATTCCTACAGCTTTTGAAGCAGAAAGGATATGAATTCGACATCGCTTTCACCAGCCTCCTGAAACGAGCCATTAAAACCCTGCACCTCATCCAGGAGGAACTGGACTGCCACTGGCTACCGGTCGTGAAGTCGTGGCGACTCAACGAGCGTCACTACGGCTCTCTGCAGGGACTCAACAAATCCGAGACCATCTCCAAATTCGGCCCCGAGTGCGTCCACCACTGGCGGCGCTCCTATGACGTAAGGCCTCCCGCCCTGGACAAGAATGACCCCAGGTGGTCGGGGAGATCCCGGCAGTACCGTCACTTGGATCAGGGCATCATCCCGGCTTCCGAGAGCCTGAAAGACACTGTGCAAAGAACGCTGCCCATCTGGCACGACCTGATTGCCCCGGAAATCAAATCTGGCAAGCGCGTGCTGGTCACCGGGCACGCCAACACTTTCCGGGCGTTGATCAAACACCTGGACAACGTGGCGGACACTGACATCGCTGACCTGAATCTCCCCAACTCGGTGCCCCTGGTCCTCGAACTGGACGAGAACCTGCGACCAGAGAAGTATTACTTTCTCGGGACACTGGACGATGGCGAATCCGAACAGGGGGAGAAGGCGAAGTCTAACAGGAGCATGGGAAGTGATAAGTTTTCGTAGGCTCTCCACCATTTGAAAGGTGGTGGCTGTACAAAGTGTATCGTGATGAGTTAAGAGAGCAGCTGCCTGGTGTGAGCCACTAGGGACAATGCGGTGATACGTGTCTAAAGATTTGCTAAATGTGTGAACTATTTTAAAATAAAGAGAAGTTTTAAAGAGTGTGTTTTGTTCCATTAGATGTGCAGGTCTAATGCCTCAGCTGACACGGTCAAATTTGCATAAAATTTTCTTTCAAATTTTATTTTGAACGCACTATTTTGTAATAAGACATAGTGCGTTCAAACAGATTATTTGATGATCATTGACGGAAATTTGATCGTGTGAACTGAGCATAAAACAATATGTCGTGATATTAAATCGATGAACACACAACACGTTGCACTGATAACATTGCAGAAAGCAGTGTACACATTCAAAATTGTTCGTAAAGAAATCGGCTACTGTCCCCTAGTCCTTAATAGCTGGTCCACAAAAACTGATTTATTTAAGAAGCGCGAAAAAAATAAATAATGATCAATAATAATTTAGAGAGCAGCGAAAAAAAAAGTTAACTTTTTAGTTTTAGTTTTAGCGTCCTCTTCTTTCATTTCAAGCTTCAACAAACCTTGTTCCACTATTTCCTTCAACAAACCTTGTTCCACTATTTCCTTCAACAAACCTTGTTCCACTATTTCCTCTATTTCCTTCAACAAACCTTGTTCCACTATTTCCTTCAACAAACCTTGTTCCACTATTTCCTTCAACAAACCTTGTTTCACTATTTCCTTCAACAAACCTTGTTCCACTATTTCCTTCAACAAACCTTGTTCCACTATTTCCTTCAACAAACCTTGTTCCACTATTTCCTCTATTTCCTTCAACAAACCTTGTTCCACTATTTCCTTCAACAAACCTTGTTTCACTATTTCCTTCAACAAACCTTGTTCCACTATTTCCTTCAACAAACCCTGTTCCACTATTTCCTTCAACAAACCTTGTTCCTCTATTTCCTTTAACAAACCTTGTTCCACTATTTCCTTTAACAAACCTTTTCCACTATTACCTTATATTTCATTGGTCAACAAACCTTTTTCCATTATTTCCTTATATTTCAATCTTCAACAAACCTTGTTCCACTATTTCCTTCACAAACCTTGTCCCACTGAAATATTACGATAAGAAATGGCGTCAGCGGGCCGTCGAGCTTGCGCTCTTTATGCCCTTCCCAAAACACCCCTCCCCAAAACACCCCTCCCCAACCCGCTATCGGGCCGCACGTCGGGGATGTCCCTTTGTCAGGACAGACCCCACCCGAGTCTGCTCGACCATCCTCTCCGTCGGGTGCCGTCCTAACCCAAAGACACCCGGTCGGTCCGACACTGTGTTTGCACACAGTGCACACGATCGACTTTCTCAGGAGTCGTCGGGATGGGAAAATGTTCGTCCTAATATCTTCCCCCACCCATCCCGGGGAAGCGTTAGACGCCCTATAAGAGGGATTCCACAGTGGGTTTCATCACCGCAACTAATTCGCGATGTAGCTGGGACGAAACGGTTGCCTTGGAGCAGCTTCTCAAGGCTGCGTAGGAAGAATCATCGGCCAGAGGTTACCACCTTCGCCTCTCGCCTCATATCCATTAACGGCAACTTGTAATCATGATCCCTACCCTGTATCTGCCTTTTCTTCCAGCTGGAAATTATCACAAACTGGCAGCCCCAAGGGAGCTGTTCTATGTACAGGAGGTACCGAGCACATCCCTTGTCTGCCCACGCGGGGCGCGCCCAGTGGTTGTGTTCCCCGGGTAACGTCGAGGGGGTCGGTTGCCGACGCCTCCTAATCGAAAAAGCCACCACAGACTTGTCAACCGGAGAACCAGGGAACCTTGTTCCATTAGTTCCTTCGCATAGCTTCTTAACGCAGTACTTCATTTATTACCTACTTTAGATGACAATCACAAGCTCCCTTGGTATGTGCTGATCAATGTTACCGCATTGCCAAGGGCGGTGAGCGTAATAGTGCATCAGATTGTGTTGTATACAGTGCTCTCCCTTTAATTTACTTCACACATCTACAAACACATACTGATATTTTCGCAGCGGGAAACTAAATGATGATGCATGTAATTACGAATTAAACAGGGGTGGGATAATATTAGACATAGGTGGGAACGAAAGTATACACAGGTGGGCACTAAATTACACACATGTGTGCATTAAATTACACACGTGTGATCACTAAATTACACAGGCGGGCACTAAATTACACAGGTGGGCACTAAATTACACAGGTGGGCACTAATTTACACACAGGTGGACACTAAATTAAACACAGGCTGGCACTAAAATTCACAGAGGTGGGAGGGAACAAAATTACACACAGGCGGGCACTAAATTACACAGTGGCGAGAACTAAATTACACACAGGCGGGCACTAAATTAAACACAGGCGGGCACTAAATTACACACTGGCGGGCACTAAATTACACACAGGGGGCACTAAATTACACACTGACGGGCACAACTAAATAAAACACAGGCGGGCACTAAATTACACACTGGAGGGCACTAAATTACACACAGGGGGCACTAAATTACACACTGACGGGCACTAAATTACACACTGGTGGGCACTAAATTACACACAGGCGGGCACTAAATTACACACTGGTGAGAACTAAATTACACACTGGCGGGCACTAAATTACACACAGGCGGGCACTAAATTACACACAGGCGGGCACTAAATTACACACTGACGGGCACTAAATTACACACTGGTGGGCACTAAATTACACACAGGCGGGCACTAAATTACACACTGACGGGCACTAAATTACACACTGGTGGGCACTAAATTACACACTGGTGTGAACTCATTAATACATCAACAAAATTTTGAAATATTATTGTGTAAAACCGAAGCATAACATTTCTTAAAATTGTATTGAGCCTCCACTTCCAATAGCACGTGTTGCCGTGGACTTTATAGGAGAATGTAGAATATTAGTGTAAGATATAGCGCCCCAACCCCACCCACCCACCCTAGCACACACTTTATTTTCAGGACTTCTATATATGCCTACAAAATAAACGCCTCATGTACAGTTAATAAAATTCAATATATTCAAACGATATATATATAATTAACTTATTCAAATAATATATATAACACACGTATATAATGAACTTATCCTACAGCACAGCAGGAAGACATTTGTTTGTTTTTTACTTCCACTTTTTTAAAAAAGGAGTGGGGAGGCAGAGGGGGTCAATAAACTTTTTAGGCGCTTAGATTTGGGGCAAAATAATTTCGGAATCACTGGGTCGGGTGATCTGTACCAGTACAGATGTCTATAGGTCAATTAACGCACCCCACCCCCCACCCCCCTCAAAAAAAAATAAATAAATCTCGCCAACAATTTAACATTCCGTAACTGTTTCAGCCTCGTGGCTGCTACGTCGGTCGCCTGTGGCTGCTACGTCGGTCGCCTGTTGGGTCGTTAAGCAAATGCGGTCGCGTAAAAAAAAAATGCTACAGTTGTTTACTG
The DNA here is from genome assembly GCA_964033795.1 of Lymnaea stagnalis. Classification (NCBI taxonomy): domain Eukaryota; kingdom Metazoa; phylum Mollusca; class Gastropoda; family Lymnaeidae; genus Lymnaea; species Lymnaea stagnalis. Next base: position 1,752,952 of record CAXITT010000037.1, read on the forward strand.
GCGCACTCACCTCGCAACACAACGTGCATGTTGAATCCAACCACCATCCAAATGTTGATCTATCTCGGTGATGAACTACGAGGAGAATCCGCTCACAACGGCACGGTGACATTCACCGATGTCTCTCTACTGTGTAAGAAACAATGCACGTGGAGAGGTCCAACAGTTAGTTTTATGAGTGGCTTAAGAAGTGACTACATCTTTGAATGAAGCACAGACAACCACAACAACCTGTGAAGGTAGAGCGATCCCCATTGGCCAGGTGACAAATGCGTACTGTCCTCCTTAATTACAGATGTACATTTTCCCATTGCGGTTCTAAAAAGGGTAAAAGTGGGAGTGGGGGGGAGGGGTGTGTAATGTTTGAGAAAGAAACAACAGCAAACAAAAAACAAAAAAAAAGTAATCAATGGACTTTAGATTATAGAATTTATGGACGAGCCAAGGGAATTTTGTGTTTTGTCCAATCCATGTTTCATTTTTTGAAGTCATGACCCAGTTTACAATGCTCCATGAATGGGTGAGGCAAACCGGGGGGTATGGAGGTTGGGCCATGTTGACCGGAGCAACTCCGTTGCATCCTCAGATTGGAGCTCATCTGATTGTAAGCTCAGATTTGGAGCTAAGCTAATCCGATTGTAAGCTCAGATTTGGAGCTAAGCTAATCTGAATGTCAGCTCAGATTGGAGCTCATTTGATTGCAAGCTCAGATTTGGAGCTAAGCTAATCTGAATGTCAGCTCAGATTGGAGCTCATTTGATTGCAAGCTCAGATTTGGAGCTAATCTTATATATTCTTTGTAGTTGCCGTTTTGGTTTGTTTTGGGTTTTTTTTCTGTTTTTTTTTTAATAAAGAGGACTGAGTCCTAAATAATATTTATACAGTTAACAATTTTAGAAGATGAATTAGATGTTTCAGCTACTCTTCTTGCAGACAAGGCCACCTGTTTCCTCTCAGGTCAAGAAAATAAAAATAATTTGGACTTCAAATAGTTTTACTAATGTATGTTAAATACAAACTTCTTTTGGGGTATTATCATACACACCGTCGTGTACCCCTTTATTCTACAGATCCCTTTATTCTACACACCCGTTTATTCTACACACCCCTTTATTCTAAAGACCCCTTTATTCTCCAGACCCCTTTATTCTCCAGACCTCTTTATTCTACACACCCCTTATTTCTACACACACCTTTATTCTACACACCCCTTTATTCTACAGACCACTTTATTCTACAGACCACTTTATTCTACAGACCACTTTTTTCTACAGAACACTTTATTCTACATACCCCTTTATTCTACATACCCCTTTATTCTACAGACCACTTTATTCTACAGACCCCTTTATTCTACAAACCCCTTTATTCTACAGACCACTTTATTCTACAGACCACTTTATTCTACAACCAATTTATTCTACAGACCTGAAATTTGGTACGAAGTCAAGTCTGATGATACACCTTATTCACTCCATCTACTAACGTCATTCTGATTTCAAATTTACCCATTGCCGAAATATTTACTGAGCATAATAAAAATTACTGCGCGAAAATAGGAACTCGAGTAGCAGCAGTGGTCTGGAATATTTGTAAAAGCCAGTGTCTTAACTCAACCGTTATATAGCTCAACCGTTATGTTGTCAGGCTTCAGAGGCGACTGTGTCGATAAGACAGGCTAATTCTTTAAATAAACATCTTTAGTCGTTTTAAATTCAAATTAAATCAGGGGCGTCTAGCAGCAACGGAGCCCCTCCATACAAAGTTATCTATTTGGGCCACACCGTTACCCTCCAAAAAAATACCCAAGCAAAAAACCTAAGGTGTACGGAATTAGCGCATTTAAAGCTTAAAGCTTAACACTGTACGGAATTAACGTCTACAAATTTTAGAGTTTAACACTGTACGGACTTAATGTATGCAAAGTTTAAAGTTTAAAACTGTACGTAACTAACGAACAAATTTTGTTTTTCAAAATTTTTCAAGTCATTTTTCAAAATTGAGAAATCACACTCTATGGAAGAGATTATTCAGCACGCATACATTTTGGAGCCAGGTGGGCTGTCAGGTGGGCTGTCAGGTGGGCCGTCGGGTGGGCCGTCGGGTGGGCCGTCAGGTGGGCCGTCGGGTGGGCCATCGGGTGGGCCATCGGGTGGGCCGTCGGGTGGGCCGTCGGGTGGGCCGTCGGGTGGGCCGTCAGGTGAGCCGTCAGGTGAGCCGTCAGGTGAGCCGTCAGGTGGGCCTAAGTGACAACACTGATCCCAAGTTTGTCGGAACGAATCGCAGAATTTGTTCGATTTGAACTTGACGGAAAGTAAGTTACAACAATGGTCACGGACACGGATGGTAGAGGCTACGGGTTGTCAGTTCCATGGCTGGCTGGTGACACGGGTGGTCAGTCAAACGGGTGGTCAGTCACACGGGTGGTCAGTCACACAGGTGGTCAGTCACACAGTTGGTCACACGGGTGGGCAGTCGGAAGGGTGGTCAGTCACACGGGTGGTCAGTCACACGGGTGGTGAGTCACACTGGTGGTCAGTCACACGGGTGGTCAGTCACACGGGTGGTCCTTCACACGGGTCGTCAGTCACACGGGTGGTCAGTCACACGGGTGGTCAGTCACACGGGGGGTCAGTCACATGGGTGGTCAGTCACACGAGTTGGTCAGTCACATGGGTGGTCAGTCACGGTGCAGGTCATCGTCACAGGCGGTCGGGTACACGGATGGCACGAGAGCTCTAATAAACACCTTATGTGTACACAAAGCGCGCATACTACATTTTAAAAAAAAAAAAGGATATATTTTACAAAGAAATCCGTCCCAGCCAACATTTTCTCTTCTGCCCCACTTATCCACAAAGGTTGTGGGACCTCTTACCACATACCTGTTGGTGGTTGTACCTCCTCCTCACTCACTCACTCACTCACTTTGTGCTGGTAACGTGGTACTCCTAACGCGTGTACTCGCAGAATCAATTGATGAAACATAGGTAAAGATAAGCATTCCCACATATTGGTGCGTCCCCATGTAGAGTGCGCCGATGTAAACAACGAGCCACGGTGAGAGTTTGCCAGCGCGAAAACAAAAAAAAGGAAAAAAAAACAAAAAAAAACATCTTAGAGGTGAGAGTAGATTAATATCTTACAGTACGAACTGTTGGTTCTGTGGTAGAGAAAACAGGCACACAGTGACGACGACGCTGTAAGACTTTTAAATTGTATTCGCACGGCTTAATCAGCGTCAACACACCATATTGATGTCTGGATGCACCGCTACAAACCAGAGGATATTCCGTAGGGAACAATGCCCACCAGCCTCCCCCACCCACCCCACCCAAACCCCACCACCACAAAAAAAACACAAAAAAACAAGCCAACACCAAAAACATATATGGTGCGTGTTATTTCTCTCTCTCTCTCTCTCTCTCTCTCTCTCTCTCTCTCTCTCTCTCTCTTTCTCTCTCTATCTCTGCCCCTCTCTCTCTCTCTCTTTCTCTCTATCACTGTCTCTCTCTCTCTCTCTGTATCTCTATCTCTCTATCTCTCTCTGTGTATCTCTATCTCTCTCTGGATACCTCCCTCCCTCTCTCTCTCTCCCTCCCTCTCTTTGTCCGTCAGTCACCCTCTCTCTATCACTGTGTCTCTTCCTATCTATTTATTTTAGTATCGTCTTCATGTCTCTCTCTCTGTCTCCCTCTCTGTCTCTCTCTTTGTCTCTCTCTTTGTCTCTCTCACTCCCTGTCTCGCTCACTCCCTCTCTCTCTCTCTCTCTCTCTCTCTCCCTGTTCCTTATTTTCTCTTACTTTTTCTCCACATCTGTCTTTCAAATTTCCCCCCCCCCCATATATCTTTATTTGGTTTCTTTTCCCTTTTATTTCTTATCGTCCCCCCCCCCCCCCCCCATCTCCAAACCAATATTAAATATTTACTCTTGATTTTGTACAAATATTTCCTGTTAAGACTTGCATATGCATGGCCCATATTGTGTAGTGTCTAATTTAAAGATCCTAACTGACGAAGACTAAATAGAGATAACTCATACAACTCCAGACATACCACAAATCTACCATAGGGTTTTCTAACCCATGAGCGCTGTGACCCAAAGCCGTGTCGCCCCTGTATATCGGTGTTTCACCTTTACGGGATATTTCTAATGATATCATCACTCCCTTGCCATTCTAGCCAAGAAAGTTCTCCTCTACAAGTTTATGGCTGACAGTAGGGCTGACAGTAGGGCTGACAGTAGGGCTGACAGTAGGGCTGACAGTAGGGCTGACAGTAGGGATGACAGTAGGGCTGACAGTCGGGCTGACTGACAGCAGGGCGGACAGTAAGGCTGACAGTAGGGCTGACAGTAGGGCTGACAGAATGGCTGACTGTAGGGCTGACAGTAGGGCTGACAGTAGGGCTGACAGTAGGGCTGACAGTAGGGCTGACAGTAGGATTGACAGTAGGGTTGACAGTAGGGCTGACTGACAGTAGGGCTGACAGTAGGGCTGACAGTAGGGCTGACAGTAGGGCTGACAGTAGGGCTGACAGTAGGGCTGACAGTAGGGCTGACAGTAGGGCTGACAGTAGGGCTGACTGACAGTAGGGCTGACAGTATGGCTGACAGTATGGCTGACAGTATGGCTGACAGTATGGCTGACAGTATGGCTGACAGTATGGCTGACAGTATGGCTGACAGATTGGCTGACAGTATGGCTGACAGTATGGCTGACAGTATGGCTGAACACACCATCCCCTCCCTTTCCCCTCTACCCCGCCCAGACACGCATACACACACACACACACACACAGCCGTTAAAAGATGGTAGCAGCATCATGCAGAGTGTTTACATTCGTATAGCTACCAATGTCATGCAATAAATGCTGGTTAAGCTCTCTACGCAGCGGCCAATCCTCAGCTTTAACACTGTGTTCAAATAATGGACTTTAAGGTCACGTACGACACATCTACACTCGGAATGGAATAATAACCCGATCCAATCCAACACGAACAAACTACACACACCAACTACACACACTAACCACACACCATAAAATACACATGTGAAATGCGTGTGTGAAACATCGATATCATGTTGGCTGCACAGACTGCAGACATTGTAACACTGGGTCTCTTCGTAAGACTTCATATTATCTGTCTCTGCTTCTCTCTCTCTATGTACATAACTCTCTCTCTCTCTCCCCCTTTCTGTCTATAGCTCTCTCTTTCTCCCTCTCCCTCTATATATATATATATATATATATATATACTTCTCTCTTTCTCTGTGTCCCTGTTTCTCTCCCTCCCTCCCTCCCTCTCTCTCTCCCTCTCTCTCTCTCTCTCTCTCTCTCTCTCTACCACTCAATATAACACAATATAATTGTGTCAGTTGATAATAGGTCTGTACCTTTCCATGAACTTACGTTTATATATATTGTTACTGTCTGCAAGCTAAATATCCTATGCCACAAAGAAAGTCACTTCTAACAGTAAATGAAAGGGCCTGTTGTATGGTCGTATAATGTATGTGGGCCTACTGTAAGGAAATATAATATATGAGGTCCTACTGTAAAGAAATACAATATATGTGTGCCTACTGACTTTCTCCAGGAGTGGGAGGGCATCGATTGTCTTGCTCCAGGAGCGGGGGGCACTGGACGTGCTCCACGAGTTTGGGGGGTAGGGGTGGGGGCGGGCGTTGCATCCGATACGTTCGCTAAAATCTGTTTATACTTATCGCGCCACATGTTTTGCATTCAAAGTTGGAATCACCTACCATAAACCACCATTGTTCGCCGGAAACGTCTGCTGTAGTCGTGCCAGGAAGCTTCAGTCTGCGCATTTTGTTAACTTGTCTTCTGTGCGAACCCAAAGACAAAATAGCTTCTCTGTTTGTTTAAAAGTTTTATTAATTTATGTCAACAAAATACGTTGGACGTCAAATCATTCTTTTGTTGTGTGCAGTACATTGGGAGACCCTTAAAACTGATAATATTTAAACCCAGTTCTGTATGACATTCATCTTGTCCAAGTTAAAATACTTTGTATTTTACAACACCACTGAACTGAGTTCACTGAGCGCAATGTTTCTGAAAACAGCGATGATAAAACAACAACTGAACCTTCTATTTCCATACCATATCAGGTTTAGCTACAGGTTATTATACTTCTACAAGAGCTACATCAGCTTGCTATATATAGAAAGAAAGCATTTGGTTTTCCCGATTTCTACATTAAAAATAGATGTCAAACATCATAAGAGTATATCTCAACAGTGGCCAAATTACCCTAAACAGTATATTAATGCTATCTGTGGCTTTGGTGACAGGGAAGGATTATACACGTCACATGTGTCGTTACTAGAGATAGGAATAGAACACAGTGGTGTCGCTAGAGGTGGTGTCTCACGGTGCGGTAACTCATGGTGTCAGCCCCCCCCCCCTCTCCCACACCTTCCGCGATGTATTTCTTCTTGTTCAAATAAATCCACAGTAAAACGACGACAAGAACAAGAAACAAATTAAACACAGTGGTGTCGCTAGAGGTGGTGTCTCACGGTGCGGTAACTCATGGTGTCAGCCCCCCCCCCCCTCTCCCACACCTTCCGCGATGTATTTCTTCTTGTTCAAATAAATCCACAGTAAAACGACGACAAGAACAAGAAACAAATTAATTGGTGGTCGGTGATTAAATGTATTTACGAACTGTAACAACGTTAAGTTATATAGTTATTTTTACATTCAATTTACTTTATTTAAAATGTTTCTTTCCTGGTTGTCCGGTGAATCACTTGATAAAAACCAATATCAGTCACCGCATCTCTTGGATTGGTTACACGTGTGGACTGGACAATTTACGTGTGATCGGTCATCCTTTATTAAAGTTCAGTTACACCGAGTAGTGTTTGCTATATAAATTTGCAATTTTTCAATTTGATGTCAACTCCCCCCCCCCCTCTCCCCTTGCTACGTCACTGACGGAACACACCGAACTGTAAATCTGCTGACGATTGAAAGGAACCCCAGCCTTACTGACGACCGAAACCGAACTTCAGTCACTGAGTGCGAACCAACCCGACTGAACCGAATGCATAGTTATTAGAACCGACCATGTTTTACCACATATCCCTACCAACACCCTTTCGTTCATAGGCTTGATTTGCATTAATGCCTGACAAATTAAACAAAATTTATGTAGCTGACTCTTTTCATCCAGTGTCCGCATTTTGCATCTTTCAAAAAACCAACTAAATTAGAAATACATGTATAAATCTAATTTACATTGTGTAGAAGAAGTCTGAGAGAGTTTTCTAGGTTGAGAAGATGGAGGAGCCATTTCGTATTGTCCTTTAAATTTTCTTGGGGATAAATTAAACCCAATAAAAATGTTTCCCTTTTCCCCATTAAATTGTTAGTGACCCTCTCCTTTATTTACAGTTAAATACATTATACCTTTTTTCTATGATAGCTAAAGAAATTGTATTTTAGTGCATTTCTATATTCCGATTTTAAACGCTTAAATTTATTTTTTTTTAAATGTATTTCATTTTATATAAATTAAAACCAAACTAATTTCAAATAACAATAATTGTCGAACGCGCTAGCGACAAACATGTCCGCGAAGGCGAGGTTGGTGATGTAGGTGACGCTGGGTTGCCTCCTCACCAAATGATCTTTGTATATGATGTTGATAATGAGTAGGTTGAGGAAGAGGACGATGACGTCGATTAAGATGCATAGCGCCTTGTAGATGACCTTGACGCTCAGTGTCATGGCTGAGATGAGCAGAAGCAGTCTTTAGTCACGGAGGCAAGTCGTATACGTTCAATGGAAATGTAGAGTGGAATCATCCACAGGCGTAGCGAGAGTGTTTGGCGCCCGGGGACACGATCCATTCTAAAGCGCCCCCTTATTCTTTTTTTTCAACTCTCAAACCCATTATTTTTACCAATAATATAATACCAAAAAACATTTTAGCGCCCCAAACTAGCTTGCGCCCGGGGACATCTGTCCCCCCTGCACCCCCCCCCCTCGCTACGCCTCTGGAATCATCCGTGGTCAGCCGCAGCTTGTCAAATCGGAATGGACTTTCGACATGATCTTAAAACTCACAAATCTTTTTTTGTGTATAATTTCTGTAAACTTAGGTGACAAAAGTACAGTGGACAAATTTTAAAAAAACAATTATAAAATGATTTTATTGACACAAGTCTTGTTTAAAATTAGGTCATAAATAAAGTAGCCTATAAAACTTGTATTAAAAGACATCAAATAAATAAAAAAGACTCAAACAACATCGTCATAGTAATTATATTTATATTAGGAAATTTGCAGCTTTGATGAAGTTCATTATAGAAACATTTTTAAATGAAGTAATTTTTTTGTAAAAATAACTATAACTTAACGTTGTTACAGTTCTAAAATTCATTGACCTCCTGGCCTTCAATTTATTTGTTTTTGTTCTTGTCTTGGTTATACTATGGCAGTGCTTCTCAACCTTCCTAATGCCGCGACCCTTTGATACAATTCCCTATGTAGTGGCGACCCCCCCCCCCTTTCAGCCACAAAATTATGTTCGTTGCTACCTCATACATGTACATTATATGTGTTTTCCAATGGTCTTAGGGGACCCCTGGGAAAAGGTCGTTTGACCCCCATAGGGGTCGCAGGCCACAGGTTGAGAACCGCTGTATTATGGCATGTGTGGGATTCATGTAAACAAGAAGAAATCCATCGCGGAAGCCGGGGTTGGGGGGGGGGGGGGGGGGGGGGGGAGTGAGCAAGGACACCAGTCAACGTCAACAAAGCGAAATCTCACCCCTTCCCGCATTAGATTTAATTGGACATCATTTTGCCTGTTAGAGTTTTGAAATAAAATAGAAAATGGATTTACAATATTCAACCATTCTAAGGTTGCCAGGTCTGCTTCCAGAATTTAGTGGGACCAAAAAAAAGTGGGGGGTAGGGGGGGGTGGATTTAAATACCGGTTGTAAAATAACTTTTGAAAAAAATTACAATTAAATTAAAAAAAGACTAAACGCGATTCTCCTATCCTTGCTGTCTCAGACTGTACAGCTTTAGATTACGTACCATTTCATGATAAAGTTATTGAATTTAAAAAAATGTCCACTATTTTGTGGGGGAAAAAATAACATGATGTCAGAAAAGCGGACTGTCCGCTGAAGTGTTGGACACCTGGCAACTTTACTGTGACAAAATGGAGCTGACCAAGTGGAATGTGCTCACAACAACTTTCTTAGAACAGCCCCCCCCCCCCCCCCCTTTTTTTTTTTTTTTAGCTCCGGACGAGTTATTCCCCGTTGATTGCCGTCACCCCACGTGGATCACTCACTCCACTCACGGATATTTTGACCAGCGGATTGAATTTCGTAGGAGGAACGCCACCCCCCTCCTCCACCCGGTCTTCGCCATGTCATTATACATTGGAATATTCGAGTAAGTTCCTTGGACTCGGACGTCACCTGACCGTGATTAGCCAATGGCCATTTAGGATAAACTCACAATATATACCGTTGTAAGAAGCGGGAGGAGTGTCATTTTAAAGACTGACACACAAGTTACCGCAGTGAACACGATGGATAGAGTGTACCCTGGAGCCGGGGCCTTTTCTGAACACCTGGTAAGTTGGACAAACATTTCTATTTCATTTATTTATTCGATTACATTGTATTGCCATGTACACAGTGTGGTTACATATTTAATGTATGATCATTCTGATTAGAATGAACTTAGTTAATTTATGTGTGCTTTAATATTTTCTCAAATGTTCGACACGCCCACCAATATGGGTTACGTGTTGGCTATTTTGAGACTTAATTGTGTAGACTTTATCCCATCGTATGGATGGGGATGTAGCCACTGGATAGTTGTTATCCATTGTTATCCATTACAGTTGCTTGGATACATTTTATTAATCCATTCTTTGTATTTATTATTCATTGTATAATTATGTTTGAAAAGAATCCTTTGCCAATGGTTGACGCTAGCCACCCATGCTTGCGCCGGCTATGGTGAAGACGAATTCCCACCCATGCTTGCGCCGGCTATGGTGAAGATGAATTCCCACCCATGCTTGCGCCGGCTATGGTGAAGATGAATTCCCACCCATGCTTGCGCCGGCTATGGTGAAGACGAATTCGGAATAAGGCTGTCCACAATGGATATTAACATTGGAAAGCTTCTATCCCCTTCGATGCCTCAGTCTGAATTCTTTGTCTTTGGAAAGGGATCCAAAGCTCGAGAATATTAGAAAAGTTGTTCCCTTCTTTTCTTTTATCATTCACATCACAATGTACTGGGGAAGAAATATCCCAGATGTCCACCCCCACCTACCCCCCCCCCCCCCCCCCCCCCCCCCCCCCCCCCCCCCCCCCCCCCCCCCCCCCCCCCCCCCCCCCCCCCCCCCACCCACCAACCCCGCCCCCCCACCCCACCTACCCCCATCCCCCACCAAACCCCCCACCAAATAATTCCATTGCCTCACCACTGGAGTGATGTGTATGTGTGACACAGCACTTGTCCATGGATGTTTGTGAGTTGTTGTGAGTTATAGTGGCAACCATTTTCTCTACTGTGTTCAGCTGGTTTTCTTTGTGTTCAATGTTTATAAACTTAAATGGGAGTCTAACCTTTCATTTACCTTAATTTTGGTTTTAATTCTTAGTACCGGTTAGTTAAAGCTTAAAGTTTTGCAAATGAATTCTTTATAATAAGATTAATTTTTTTGTATTTCCAGTCAACCCATATGACTGTAATCTTCAGAGTGAATCATGCCAGTGGATCCTAGATAAAGATGATCAGTTTCACCTGTCTGGTACACAACTCTTCTCTCTAGAAATTGTAATGAATGGAGCTACACGGGTTTCCAAGTGAGTTTTTAGCATACTTCACTTCAAAGAATCCCTTTTTTTCAAGTACTTGATTTATCCAAGTTAATACATACATGCTGTTATACATTAAAACTGGCATGGAATAAGCAGACACCAAAGAGCTTCATTCGTCATACCATTGTTTGCAAAAAAAAATTCTCATACTAATTAAAAAATGTCTGTTTCTTATAGCCACACCATATGACTATGACCGTAATGAGTGTCATAACCTGCTTTTGGACCCAAGCCCAAGAATATCAGTTTGATTGGGCATTTACACAGCGCTTCTCTCTAGGCATTTTAACGTTTGGAACTACACAAGTTTCCAAGTGAGTGTTTAGTGTACTTGTACTTCCCTTCATAGCTTCAAAAAGTATATTGCTATTTTATTTTTTTAATACGACTTGTTTTATCCAAGTTATTTAATAAATGCTTTTATATCTTAAAACTGCTATGGAAGCAGCAGACATCAAGAAGCTAAAATATTGTGAGCTTAATTCATCATACCATGAATTTCATACAATGTTGAGTTTTAGTCTTTTCTTATTTACCATTACTTCTGGTAATTTTTTTATCACTAACACATCACATGGCCTAAATACTTACCAATATTTGATTATTACTAACACAACTAAAAGGCTGAATTAGCTAAATTGCATTTATGTACGTGTCAATCTTTTACTTTATTTTGGCTTACATTTTTCTTAGTTTTTAAAACAAAATGTTTGCAAATAAATTCTCATACTAATTAAACATTAATTAAACATTAATTGTATAACGCTATTTTAATTTTTGATTTATCAAAGTTATTTAATAAATGCCTTTACATCATTAAATTGTATTCATATGTCAATCATTTAATTACCTTTATTTGGCTTACATTCTTTTCACATTTGAAAGCAAAAAGTTTGCAAATGAATTCTTTAACCCAAAAAAATTTTTCAGATAAAATCACTCTTAAAATTGTTTCATATATTTACGACCATATAATTTTAAAATATTTTACAATAATCTTAACTAAAAATATCAATTGAAGTTACATTTATCATCTGATTATCTTGATATTATTGGTGACTCTAAACTTTGTAATGATTATCTTGATATTATTGACTCTAAGAGACTTTGTAATGTACTAATAATCTTGATGCTATATTGACTCTTATAGAAAGCACTGATTATCTTGATATTGCGAGACTTGGTATTTATTATACTGATATTAACTATTAGATACTTACCTCTGATTATCTTGATGGTATTATTTGTCTCTTAGAGACATGGTTCTAATTATCTGGATATTATTAATGAATATTAGAGACATGGGTCTAATTATCGTAATATTGTTGGTTATTTTTCAGGAACTTGTTACGGATTATCTTAAAGATATTATCAACTCTTAGAGACATGTTACTAATTTTCTTGTTATGATTTGTGATTCTTAGAGACTTGGTACTGATGATCTTCATGATACTATTGACACTTGGAGACTCTTGGTACTAATTATCTTGATGAAATTATTTCTATATTCTATATATGCCTTCCTTTTGACTGACTATTCTTTTATGGGGAGGTAAAAAAGCATGGATGTGAATACAAAACCTCTCCTGCTTAGAGGTAGTGATTGCCTCGATGTACCGGTGTACTGTCTCACAGATCTGGATATGTCTGAATATGGCCTCTCCTACCTTACTGTGTCTGAATTGGGCGCCTTCCCGTATGTACTTCAGCTCATGTTGTACTGGCCCTCCCCGTTTCAAACGGAGTCCCAATCAGGTGCGACCGAAGTCCGGCGGTATAACTGGAAACTACTCCTTCGACCGAAGTCCGGCGGTATAACTGGAAACTACTCCTTTCAGGAGGTCTCTTGTGGCTCCGGGAGCTGGTGAAGGAGATCTTTCAACTGGAATCTGTCAAATGGAAGTTGGCGGTCCCCGGCGCTGGCAACCACGAGATGGTGCACAGGGGTTAGTGATCTGGAGCTGGTACGCCGCAGCTGGCAAAGGGGAGTCTCCAACTGGGAGCTGTTGATTTGTGAACTATTGAACGGGTTGCTGGTGACCCGGCACTGCTTCCCGCGATGTGGCGAACATGAGATAGCAACTGGAAAGAGGCAAACCGGAGCTAGCCTCTCTTTGTGTATTTATGTTTATTATATGCATGTTAATTCTCACTTTTTTATGTTGTTAGATTGGTGTCCTTTTTATGGTCCTTATGTTGATGAGCAGCCGATGACTGTGACCAGGCTACCGGATACCGACGACTATGAGGGGTTCCCCCGTGAGTAGTCTGCAGTTTCTTGTGACTGGCAGCGACGTAGGAGCAGCTCTGAGGTTTATGTATGCTAATCCATGCAGTTTTTTATTTTTAGTGTGTGACGGAGTGTGTGCTTCAGTGACGGAGTAGCAGCGCACGGATGGAGGGCTAGCAGACGGAGGAGCCTTTGGTCTCTTTTCGGTATTTTTGCTATAGTTATATAGTTATATATGTAGTTGTATATATATATATATATATATATTTAGTTTTTTTCAGCTCTGATTGAGGTTATGTATGCTAATCCATGCAGTTTTTTATTTTTAGTGTGTGACGGAGTGTGTGCTTCAGTGACGGAGTGACGGAGTAGCAGCGCACGGATGGAGGGCTAGCAGACGGAGGAGCCTTTGGTCTCTTTTCGGTATTTTTGCTATAGTTATATAGTTATATATGTAGTTGTATATATATATATATAGTTTTTTTCAGCTCTGATTGAGGTTATGTATGTTAATCCATGTTTTTTATTTTTTATTTTTAGTGTGTGACGGAGTGTGTGCTTCAGTGACGGAGGGCTGGCAGACGGAGGAGCCTTTGGTCTCTTTTCGGTATTTTCGCTGTAGTTTTTTTTCGTAGTTGTGTTGGGGCGCCCTTTTTTTTTTTTTTGTTTTTATTTGTTTTGTTTTTTTTTTTTTTTTTTTTTTTTTGTTTTTTTTTTTTTTTTTTTTTGTTTTGGTGTTTTTTTTTTTTTTTTTTTTGTCTTTATTTGTTTTGTCTTTTTTTTGGTCTACTTCTTTCTTTGCTATCACTTCTTCCGGACATACTGCCCTTGACATGGGGAGGTGAAAAGCAGTGATGGGGATTCAAAGCCTCTCCTGCTTAGAGGTAGTGACTGCCAGAAGTACCAGGTTCTGACTCGTGTAGCATTCCTGGATACTTCTAACATATGGCGTCTCATACCTAAATGTGTCTGAATGAGCACCTTCACGTATGTACTTCTAGTAATGTTGTACTGGTCCTCCCTGTTTTCAACCAAGCCTCATTCAGGTGCGACCGAAGTCCAGCGGTATAACTGGACACTTTGCTCTGGTTGCAACCTGCTTAGGTGATGCACAGCTCTGGTTGTTGAATATACAAAATGTCATGGTAAATAATTTGGGGTATTCCATGATTTATCCTGGTTATGTGACCAGGGTCTTGTATCAATGATTTTCATGCTTTTTTATGTATGAAATTGTCATTTTTTAAAAAAAATTTCCATGCTAATCGGTGAATTTTTTTGTGATTCTTCATGCCCATTAGTTTATGTATTTTTTTTTATAAGTCCATGATAATTGGTATCTGTTGTATCAATGCTTATTCCCAAGCTAATTGGTGAATGTATAAGTTATTTTAATGGTTATTAACATAATGGTATAAGTATGTTTTTTGTTGTTGCAAATTGATAAATATATGGGTTATTTCCATGCTAACTTGTTATAGTATGTAAGTTTTATTTCCCATAATTAGTAACTGTCTGTGTGTTATTCCCGTAATAAGTGATTTACATGGCACGGTGTTGATTAGAAATTTATTTTTTGTTTGTACTAAATTTTTTATGGCTGTCTACATAAGTTTAATAAAAGTTAACTGTAAAAAATTCTTTTTTTTTTTTTGCAATATTTGTTAAACTTCATGTTCCTCAAGTATTGGTTCTATACTAAAAACAAAAGTAGTTCATACTTAACATTTACAGCAGCAGTTCTCAACCGGTGGGTCGCGACCCCTTTTGAGGTCGCACGACCTATTCACAGGGGTCGCATAAGACCTTCTGAAAACACATACTGTACAGTTATAAAGAATCAACAAAATAGTTTTGGTTAAGGGTCGACACATGTGTAACTGTATTAAAGGGTCGCGGCATTAGAAAGGGTGAGAACCACTGATTTACAGCAATCCGGTATTAATCATAGAGGAGTGGACGAGCCATTCATTCAGCTGCTGCAAGGAATAGGGACAGATCCAGAAACTTTTAAAGATGACCTTACTTCAAGTCTAATATTATGAGGGGCGTAAATATTGCCACAAAAAGATTGGGTACTTTATGCATGGACGGTCCCAAATTCACACAAGAATATAATTTAAATAAAATAAATGGCTAAGATTGCCCCCCCCAAAAAAACACAACAGAATAAGTAATAAATTTAAAAATATCTTTAGTTTTTATAGTCAAGTAATTGATGTGTTCAAACAATGGCATTCGTTAGTGTGGAGATTGTTTGCCTCAGGTGGGACTTTTTGGGAACAGCATTTTCTTGTGAACGGCACATATTTATTTAGATATCTTATTGGCTGATGCAGGAGGGTAGCTAAGGTCTAATGCCACCTCAGGCGAGATAAGAATTTTGCCCCCCCCCCCCCCCCAATTTAGTTTAAAGGTACCCGGGCCGAATAGCGATGGGTGTCCCGGATTCATTTTGACTAAATGCTTTTAAGGGATGTCATTTGTGGTAGTTTATTGTAGTTAAACTGAAGAATCTAGAGTTTTATATTTTATTCGATACCAAAACTTTTCTTGCAAACCCAACCATAATATTTTAAACATTTTTTTAAAATCAACCTCTCACTTCTGGCAGCAGGGTCTGTCTGAAAAGCCACTTCGTAATTATAATGCTCAGAATAACTTTTCTAAACACCGGTATGTCCTAATTTTACCGGAGTCAAAAAAAAAAAAAAAAGCAGGTTTACTTAAAAAGGGTTTTATGGGTTTTAAAACTGGTCATTTTTATAAATTGCATATGAACTGCATAACTATTTTAAGAAATGAGTTGTTAACAGTGGACAATTTCTAAAAACCGGTATGTCCTAATTTTACCGGAGTAAAAAAAAAAAAAAAAAGCAGGTTTACTTAAAAAGGGTTTTATGGGTTTTAAAACTGGTCATTTTTATAAATTGCATATGAACTGCATAACTATTTTAAGAAATGAGTTGTTAACAGTGGACATTATATTTATGAATGTGTGATTTTTATGAGGGAATTTCGTAAGCAAATAAGTTGAGAATTTCCAAACATTCAGTAGATTGAAATTTTTATTTGGAATTTCAAACCACTATAACTTTTCTTAATTTGCCTCTTCACTATAGGTCTACTTTAAAACATTTTTATCTAAATACACAGAAACCATTTTAAATTGGCTAAATAGGAATAAGTTTTTAAAAAAAAAACAAACACGTACCAAAAAACAAAACAAAAAGAAATTTGGCGTGATAATCGGAATGCTAGTTCACAACAACAAAAAAAATCTTAGCTTTCTACTGGATTCTCATCTAAAATAAAATAAATAAATATATGAAACATGATTGCAATGCCAAGGGATGGGACACTTTTGTTTCTTTTTCTGGTACTGGTATTAAAAAAAATTGATGACTTTTATTTTAAATTTAAATCAATTTAATGAATGCCTTTAGACATGTGTCTACTATGACTAACCTCATGCCTGAAATCATTAGTTGTTACAGACTTAAGTTATGAAATGCATTGTCCACCGGTGAGTGGGCCTCACCACATTCCTTTTGTTGTCCCCTCAGATACAACATTTCAGCTCAGTTTTATTTTATTTGTTAGTGTGTTTGTTTGTTCGCTGTCTTCTTACAGACAAAGACACGTTCGTTGTTTTGTTGCGTCCTTTTTAAATCGAGATTTCCAATATCTCGTTTCACATCTTTTAGACCGCTTCCTTCGTCTGCGCTTATCTCTCCATCCACCTCATCGGGACTTAAATGGTAGCGTCACAGGCTTGGAACCTTCTCCATCAAGCATCATAGGCGCCCACTTCTTTTTTACTCGCTAGTGCAGCTCTTTTATTCAGCCCAGCGAAATAAGTGTTTTCACAAATTACGTTACACGCATAGTGGATTACAAAAAAATCACTACACTACATATTATTGTGATTTATAGCGAGTTATTATGGAAGACACTGAACAATGTGATGATAATGACCAAATATTGTGGTAATATATTTTTAAAGCCTATTTACTTGAACATTTTAGAAATCATGGATTTCAGATTTTTGGGGTGACAGATGGGTTTAGTAGAGAGACTGACGTAATTCCAGGATAATTAGTGCGGAATGTGTGCATAAGCGCACGTATTTCTGCCGACACGGCCAAAAAATTCTCCAAAACCAATTCACCCCCCCCCCCAACCACACACAGACTTTTTTTTTCCAGTGGGTATGTAATATAGGCTATGCCTGTGGCGTAGCTAGGGTTGGTGTCACACGGTGCGGTAAACTCATGGTATCACCCCCCCCC
>CAXITT010000037.1:1771561-1794749 GCA_964033795.1 Lymnaea stagnalis
ACCCTTTTTTTTTCCCGTGGGGGTACGTAATATAGGCTATGCCTGTGGCGTAGCTAGGGTTGGTGTCACACGGTGCGGTAAACTCATGGTGTCAACCCCCCCCCCCTTCCGACTTTCACGATGGATTTCTTCTTGTTAAATTAGTCCACAGTATAACAATGACAAGAGCTAAATAATTGAAGGTCAGGAGGTAAATGCATTAAAGAACTGTAACATGCACTTAGAATCTCCCGATCACATCGTAATTTGGTATCAATGGAAAGCTTTATTTCTCAGAATTAATATAACTCTAGCTTCTTCCTGTCACTTACGAATGTTACCGAACACTTCAATCGGCGTTGAGTTGCGGTCAAAACGGTGTTTTCTGACCTAATTATAGGGTCACCTCATTGCTGACTCAACAACCTTGAAATTATAATAATGTACCCATTTGGATTGGATGCATGTGTGGTAAATTTACGTATGATCGGTTAAACCGATGCAATTTTTTCAATTTGGAGTCACCCCCCCCCCCTGAGATGGTGTCACCCGGCTTGGTCCACACCCCCTGGCTACGCCACTACCATAAACAGTCACTTAAAACTACCCTAAACTCTGATCGTGGTTGGACAAATAGTGGACATGAGATATTTATTTTGCTATGTAAAATTAAATTTTAAAATCAAAGTTTAAACCAACAATATATTTTGTGGGCCCTAAAATACTTTTTGCGTATTACATATGTGGTCAACAAATTAGATGCTTTTACCTCAACAATTGCTTCTGTCCAGTACCTTTCTAAGATGGACATGTTCACTGGTTTTCAAACTAACTGCTTGAAGTGGTAGGAGTATTTATTATTTTTAAAAAAAACAACACAAAAAACACCTGATTAGAATATTCCTTTTGACAGAAGACACGGGACACAGGACACGGGACACAGGACTTGCTTGTAATTTTAAAAGACTTTAATGCAGAAGCACACAAAAATTGGAAGTGAAACATATCCAAATTACTGATTTTATATACAAGTTTCAAAACAAAATATTCACAAGATAAAATGTTCACTGATCTCTACAAGGTTACATTTGAAATAATTTAATTATTTAAAATGGAGGCCTTTATTTATACTCTTAGTATACATTTTAATATATATTTAACAACTTCATACTCAAGAACGTGAACAATTGTTAAAAAAGCTGTCAAAAGTTATAAAGAGTTTATTTCAATATCTATTTGATATATTTTTTTCTTCTATGGCAATATATTTTACAGAAGCAGTAGGAGAAAATTCACTTTCAAAAGATCATATCATACAACAAAAGTAGTGAATGGCTGGAAAGATGTAAACAAGAGTTATTTGGTTTTGGTCACTCTTGAGATAGACACACCATGACTTAGAAGAAATATGCCCTTTAGATGAAAAAAATAAAACCATAGTAGCATGGAAAAACAAGATTTCAGAAATTATATTTTAAAATTTTCTTTGTTAAATATGTCTTTTATTTCAACATATCCTTAATACTCTTGTATGTTAATTATTCTTTGCTGGTTATAATTCTATAGCATAGATGCCCAATGATATGCTTTACCTGTGCTTTGTATTTTTTTTTTTTTACAATTCCTGATTGTTATGGCTGTAGACGATATGCCAAAGATTTTAAAAAATTGCAGCGACAGGAACAATTGTTTACTTCTTTCAAGAAATTCAAAGCTGTTATATCCCAAAGATTACTAAGGATAGCATTTGTCCTAATTAACCTATTCATATGGCATGGTTTAATTTAGTGACATCAAATAATGTGTTCAAACTTTCTAAAACAAAGATCTGCCATTTTTACTGTTGCCTAAGTTATTTAAAGCTGATATCAGTGAGAATTTTTTTTTTTTTTTAACTTTTATCGTTTGCCGGATGCTAACTATCAATGAAATGCAAAAGCTCATTTGACAAACATAAAAGTTGAAATTTGACAAGCGGCAAAGGGAGTTTCCAACCCTGGAATAAGAAGGCTTTGACTGAGTGGGGGTGGAGACAAAACACCCTTGAATCACACAGCACATTAGCAAACAAAAGACATCATAGTGCTTGTTTTAGGCTCTTATGATCTAAAATGTTATGAAATATTGTGATACAAATTTTTTTTAAAAGTTCCATAAATTAAAATTTGAAAGGCAAATTCTACCTCTATTAAGAAATAAACTTAGCCAACAATTAATTTTATGAGCAGTACATGTGTCTTTAAATAACTTTTTATACAGATTTTGATATTGCAGGTTGGCATGTATGCTATATAGGATGTTGAGTTTTGAACCGAAATTTTGTTCACTTGCTACATGCTACTAAATAATAACATTTCTGTCATTGCTTTAAAATTGTTAAAAAGTGTTAGCTTACTTGAAAAGAAAAGAACTTGAAATTTCTCTTATCTGTCTAAGAACCTAACAACAGTATTTGTGTTATTGAAGAAGCTTGTTTCAAACAAAGCTCGTAAAAAAATCCACACAGAACTTTAGTTTTATGTTTGACTGATGGCATCATTAAGAAAAAAACGGGTTCATTTACTGCACAAATCAAACAAAGAATAAAGAGCAAATTAAAATGGCATTTTAAATGAACACAACTCAAAAAGACCCTGATATATATAAAGATTTAAAAGCAGAAAACTCCAAACAACATGCTCCATTGGTTTGCATATAATTATAAAATGAACTAATAAATGCTATAGTCTAAATACTAACAAATTAAACTAATAATATGCGCTTCAACTTATTACCAACATGTGAATAGTTTGACTCTGTCAAAATTGCCAAGGGTTTGGCACTTTGAAGAAAGAAATGAGCTAACATAACAACAAAACATACACTAATAGAATCATACAAAGCTAAAAAAAAAAAAAAAAAAAATAAAGTAAAAATGCTTTTTTCTAAAAAACAAAATTGCCAAGGGTTTGGCACTTTTAAGAAAAAAATGAACTAACAAAACAACAAAACATACACTAATAGAATCATACAAAACTAAAAAAAAAAAAAAAAAAAAAATATAGTAAAAATGCTTTTTTCTGAAAATTCACCACTGCACACTTGAGTCTGTCAATGTCAGCTCTACGACTCATTCATATAATTATTCATGGCTCTAACATCAATTGTTTCACATGGTATAACTGGTGAGATGATGATCCCTAACATGGCATTCTCCTGTATGTGCCTTCTATTGAATGCACAGAGAGTTTTGTAAAATTCATTGAAACATTAATTCTAGGTCTTTGCCATAAATGGCAGTAACTGATTATTCCCTTGTTATGCTAGACTGGCCGTGACTAATTTTATCTATATAGTGTTACATTATGCATCCAATAAGTATGCCCAATCTTCAATGTCATCATAATTTATGCGGCATTTTGTGTACAGTACCAGTAAGAATAAAACACATTTCTATACTTTGAGTACACTTTATAAAATGTAATTATATAATGTATTATTCTGTACACTGTGAAAAAAATGAAACCTATGGATATGACATAAACAGAGAATATACAGGAGTTAACGACCCTAACTTTTAATGTACTTGACTGTACAAATGTTGAGATACCGGTATCCCTTATCTAGATTAGCACTTGTCAACCAAAGAGACCGCTGTCATGTTTTTTTAATGGCTCAAGAGAGAATTTCCTCACAGGACATTTGAACATCAAACAAACAATGATCAACACGGAAATGGTGTAATAGATTAAGAGAGCTCAATTTAATTAACATACAACTTTTAATTTTCCATTAATTTAGGGCCCCCAATTACTTTTTTTTTTTATGAACTCTTAAAGGAGCCAGAATGATCAATTCATTGTTTGTGGGCCCCTCAAAATACAGAAGAAGAAGGGCATATATAGTACGGAAGTATTTTAACAGAATGTTCACCTGAGTGTATCTCAGGTATCAAGTGTGTCTCTGGTAGTGTATCTCTGGTAGCTCTTTTAAAAAAAACGGAAAGCCTTTCCAACATTGCATCTAAAGTAAAGAAAATTTCAAGCTACATGCTTTAAGGGCATTTCTGATTATTAAGGTCAACATTAAAAAAAAAGAAAATAATCAGGAAAAACTAGATTATATGAAACAATGTGAAAAAACTGCATTCACCTTGTTGTTGAAAAGATTATGAGTTACAGGCATAAGATGGAAAAAGTATTTGAATTATGCAAATTGATTCAAAGTAAATTTAAAAGCTTTTTAAAAGTCAGATCAGCAGCATAGTTATGAATTTGTTTCATTTTAATTACCAGTACAAAAATTTTTTAAGAAAAAGACAGTAAATAAAAATATAGGACAGTGTTGTACATGAGGCCATGCTCCTAGGAGGCTAATAATGTTACATGACAGCTTAAAATAACCAAGTTCATGATCACCCTGGCTCATAGATAGCATCAAGTTTTCATTTATTTTATCAATTAACATTGTAATGTTTTATACAAATTGCCACATTTGGCAGTTTATAAAGTCAGGATCAATTAATGTAGCAATTGAAAATCAAGTAATTGTGGTTGTAATAAAATAATTCAAGATAACTTACAGCTATATGCAATAAAAGGATAGAATGCCCTATTCCATATTAGACCCTTTAAATAAGACAGTCGCCCATTTTGTTTTATCAGTCATTGACATGCAAAGATGTATTTGTACTACTCTACATTTTTGGCATTCAAATTAATTTTTTTTAAAACCTTTCATTATGCAATATTGCTCTACTCCACTAACTCTAAGAATGATTTCTTTCCCTACAAATATTTTCTTTTCTAATTATAATTGTTTTCATTGATACACCCAGAACAACTTAAATAAAAAAAATATTATGCTGATTCCTTCTTTACAACATAAGCTCCGGGAAATAAGGTCATCAGTTTAGACCTTTTTTTTTTTAAATGCTAAATCTTAAAGTAAAATTTATCTAATGGCAGCAAAGTTATGTTCTAAATAAGAACTTTTAAAGAAAAAATAAAAGCATTTTTTGTCTTGTTTAATTTAAAAAATAGATGCAAATAAAAGCTTTTTGAACTCTATTATAACAACCAAAACCGAACAGGTAATAAATATGCATGGCTTGAATTACTAACATCTGTACATTAGTGCCTGGTAGTCTTATCCTATTGAAAAGAAATTTTTATAGGGCAAAATAAGAAATTAATTAATGTTGGAATTAAAAATCATCTGCGGGACTCTGGATTTGATATGGTGCTTAGGGTTATACAAAACGTGACAGGATAATGAATGATTGAGAAAGGGCAGATAAATCACAGTTTTAGAGAACTATGGTTGAGGACACATCCACAGCTGAAAGAACATTGCAGGAACATATTAAAATAATGCAGCAAAAAAAAATTGTACAAATGTAAGGGGGTCGGAAACATATCATAATGACTTTGACCCTTTTATGTAACTGTAATATGATCAACCCATCAAGGACAATTTAAGTGAATCGGCTAACTGGTAGAAAACTACGTTGTCATTTATCTAAGGTCTTCAACCTGGCTGGTTGTGCACTTTAGGAATAGAGGTGGATCATTTTTTGTAAAAAAAACACAACAATAGGATGTATACAAATAATTGAGATGTACGTTGAATACATGACAATACCATAGTAACTAAGACAATCTAATTCTACATTTAATTTCAGGAGCCAGTTTTGTAACATGAATTAATTATTTGGAAAATAAAAATATTTCTTGGTTACAGCTAATGAGGTAAACACTTTTTTAAAAATTTGATCTACAAATTTTAACAAAAGTGATTTAAACATTCCTAAATGAGAAATCCAGCTGTATTTTTATAAAAAGTAAGAAATTATCTTCTACTTATTTTATTAGATATCATAAGAGAGGGCCAGTGATTTTGAACCAAAGTATTGTGGAATTTTTTTAATAAATGAATAAAAATCTAACTTAAAGCCTTTTACTTTAACCAAACAGGTCAAATCGGTAGCAAACTACAATGAAATGAAAATATCAATCAACACTGCAATATTAATTCCAATAAGTGGTGGTAAAAAGCTGAACAGTTCCAAAAAGGTTGTAGACAAATGATTTCTGGCACCTTCGCTTTCTTTTCTTGTTTGTCCTATAAAGGATGCTTGGGATGCCTTCTACATGGTTAGGCATCATGATAAATGTTGAGCAGGTGAAACATTTGAGTTAGGCAAGTTTTAAACAGTGGTTTAAACAGGCCATGCAGAGTCTACTGATGCAGCTTGGCTGTCATTCAGCTTCACCCACTAAGTATCCAATGCTGACAATTAATCATGGTGCCAAATTTATTTCGATTTTATTTTGCTTTTGGTTACAAATATAAGCCTGAGGTAGGGATCTCACAAAATAGTGTGGTTGATTGAAATGTCCACAATTTTGTCACAAATAAAGTGTTAGAACAATCTAATAGTTTACAAATATGGCATGGATGAGACTTTAATATAATTTGTTTAAAAAAATTAATCAAATAACTAGAGGGTTTGAAGAGATTAAGTGACTGTTAATACAATTTCAAAACCAAATTAAACAAATTTCTGTGCCAGCTTTATTAACTGGCATTATAACTAATTCATGCTGCTGACTTTGATTTATAATTTTGTGTTTATACTCAAAGATGCAGTGAGCGTCATCTATCACTCCAAGTACTAGTGCATTAAAATGGGTATTCGTTCTTCAAACAATCATATATCTATGTACGTACTAAATAAATATGTATGGTTTATACATCTTCAACTGTCAACTATGAACAACACATTTGGTATAAAGCCATCAATAGGTAACAAATCAGAGTAATTAAACTTATATAATTTTTAACAATTTCAAAAAACATTTGTAGCAATTTAATGTCGCCAACTTTGAAGATTATAGCATTTGTTTCAGTAGTATCTCAATGAATTGTTTTACACGATTATTATGAACTCAGTTCCCTTCTAATATAGCTATCCACAAAGGCACATGCCAACTTATGAGAGAAGTATATTCCCAAGGTTTAACAAAGCATCTTTCTATCATTAAGAGATATATAAGAATAGAAAAAAAAAAGTGCTATTTAATATCTCATGTAATTTAATATAGTGAAAATGAGAAGTCTTAACCAAAAATTTGTCAGGATTTCCCCATTCAAATGACCTTATTTAATACTTCTTTCTGTCAATTAACTTCGGTCAGATGAGTCAATGCCAGTTCCATTATTCTCTAAAATTTTAAAACATCAACCGAAATATGTCATGTTTTAGAGTGTCAAAAGTTATGCTAACACATAGTTAAAAACCACTGTAAAGGTAAACATGTTTCACTTAATACAAAAAAGCAACAAAAAAAACATCCAACCTTGGAAAATAAACTCTTGCCCAAAAGTTGGAATGTGCCTTTTTATATTTTAGGACAGTTTTTCTGAATTTCTCAACCGCATTAATTTTAACTTAAACATGTCCTCTGAAAATGATTTAGGCAGTGGCATGCGTTTTAGGATAGTTTTTCAGAATTTCTCAACCGCATTAACTTTAATTTAAACATGTCCTCTGAAAAAGATTTAGGAAGTGGCCAGCTCTGATTGTAAGTGAATTCAGGTGTTGACTCGGTTATGATGACTTGCATACAACTATTCTTATTACTGCAGAGCACTCGCACAAGCACACACAATACTGAAGTAATAACTAAAGGATCTCTATCCATCTCACCAAGTGGTTGTTGACAAGTGCTCTGTTGATCATGATGGCCTGCAAAAAAAATAATTAATTTATATCAATCAACTTCAATTTCACAGCATTTATAGCAAATACGGCAATGATAACTTGGATCCAAACTTTAAATTATTAGAATTTTACAAAAAGTCGAACGTGTGAACAAAGAAAAAAATTAACACTCAGTGGTAAATATATGGGAGATAAATGCTCAAATGTACAAATAGAATTAGATAAAACCACTTATACAGGTGAGGTACCATGAAACACGCGGCCAGGGTCACACCCAAATGGATACTTTATGGATAAATGAGGGACTTAATATGGGCATGATTGATCAATTATTGGTAATTTAATAACTATTCAGACCTGCCAAGAAAAATCAGTAGGGGGGGTGCACACAGGGCGGCGGCGTTGGTTTAAGATCTATAAACTAATGCACACGCCTTTTTTTAGTAAATAAAGAAATATAAAGTTACCTCCATTGTCTTTGAGGAGTCCACTAACTGGACATGTTATTATACAGATATATACAGTATGGTACAGAAGATCCATTTTATTTACATATGTAAACAGGCTGTTAAGATCAGTTTTCCAGCCTATTCCTAGTTTCTAGTGGCCTTTTTGCACTTGTCCAACAGCTCTTTGGACAACTGAAGGTTAGCATTGCAATTGATTTTAGTAACAAGAAAGTTAGAAGAGTATCAACTTTCATGCCTGCCCTTGTAGTAATTTTTCTTTACAATCTTCTAGCTATCTACGAGTCTGGAAACAATTATTTGAATCTAGCATTAAAATGATCGCAAATGTCTAGAGAAATATTTCCTTCAATAAGAAAGGCGGTAAATAAAACGATATGATAGTCCCATTCCTTAGCAACGAAATTTTTAATTAGACATGGATTACTTTTACTTTTAGCTGCAGTTGTATGTTTTTTTTTTTTTTGGGGGTTAAAATATGTTTATTAATATCAATGTATCCACCACTTTCAATAGATTTCACCATTTAATTAAGAAAAGCTTTAACAAAAAAAGTCTTCATTATTTTTTAGCCAATCAGATCAATTGATGATTGAATAATGATTTGGAGATCACGATTCGCTTCGATAAAAACAAGGCAGTGTCTACACGTCAGGCGACTGGATAAATAGTGTGGGTGATATTCATCTGGTGGGCATGCCACGCTTTATAAAAAACATAGTCACTTTTTAAGCAATTGTTCATTATATAAAACAGCAATGGTACTAGTATTTCTTTTGTAGAATTGAACACATTTCTTTTTCAAGTAAATGTTCAGACCATCTTGAATTTGTTGAAATGACGTACCATAAACTATGATCGACAATTAGCGGTCACATGACAAGGAAGACATATCTTGCGCATAATATCTCAAGAACTTATTTGCTTATTCGTCTGGTCGCTGGACATGTAAAAACTTAATAAAAACAAATGCATCACTTCCTGTCGTCCCCCGATTTTTTTATCTTTTCTTTTTGGTCCCTTTCGGATTTTTATGAAGGGTGAAAAATTATAAAGTTAGAAAAATTGAAATTTTAAGTGGTTTGTCGGAAGGAGGGGTAAAAAATCTGTATAATTCCGATAAAATCGGAAGGGTTGGCAGTTCTGCTATTCCATTATCAAAGTGACCAGTGACATGGCAAGAGCGTGCTAATGATGGGTGTATTGCCTACCATTAAAGATGCAACCCAAAACAGCTTTTCATATGCTAGATGTAACATTTTTTTCTTCCAGCTTGTTATTGTTGACTTACACTGTTACTCTCAGGACTAACTTGATACAAGTGAATGTAGGGAATGCCATTCTCAGTCCGAGCCACAACTTGACACTGTAGAAGTTTGTATTCGGTCATAGTGCCCAGAGTCATTGTTGCCTCTTCACTAAAATATTGCTCACCTGGTAAATACAAGAAAGGAAAACGTGTATGTCAATTAAACAAGAGCAGCTAAATTACACTAAAATACAACAATTTGTTTTTTTACCGCTAAATTTAGAAACACAATTTCCCGGTCATCAAATGTTTTTCTATTGCAGGGATGAATGGACTCTTGTCTACTAGTTTACTATCAGCACATATTTCCACAAATAACATAGTAATTGACTAACATGTGAAGCTGGTATCACTTGTAGCCCGTAATGATCCTGCAGCAGTAGAGGTCTTCAAATATATCATGTTTAGATTATTTTATCTTCTTAATGACTGGATTTACCTTGGTTTGGTGTTATGTTGGCCATAAAGCATTCCACTGCCTGGAATGGAAGGGACATAAAGTCTGTCCTGGATGAGCAAAATAAAAACCAGTTTATAATTAATCAATTTACATCACATCAATTGAAACTGAGAAAGTAACTCATGCATTAGCCTCATCTATTTAAACTGATGAGAAAATACCTTTCTTTTAATTGATGCTTAAACTTCATATTCACTGCCATTGCCTCATCAACAGTGTACAAATATCTACCTCTTTCTGCCTTAATTTTTGTGTTTGAATTAGTTCTGGATTAATATGCAAAATGGGGGTGTAGATTAGAGAGCTATAAAGCTACAAAAGTATAAACGCTAAAAATTTTAAGTTTTATCTCAATTTTAAATCATTCTTATCGAATTATTATATTTAGGGCACCGTAAAGCAGTGGTCCCCAAATCCCGGGCCGCGGACCGGTCCGTGGATCAAATGGTAACGGGCCGCCCAAGAAACAAATTATTTCCATTTTATTTACTGTGGTGTATTTCTCTTGGGATTGTTCACCTGTTGCATTGAGAGCATCATATTTGATGGCTAACCATATTGCTAATGCTAAAAAGCCATTCACTATTGGTGAAGAATCGATCTTGCCCTCCACTAAAGGCATCTGCCGTGAACTTCTAGGAGAGGCTGCTGTTAAAAAGATAGCATATGTGCCTTTGTCGCCTAGCACTGTGACTGCCCTAGTCACATATGCATTGAGGAAATAGCCGAAGACAATAAGACACAATTGTTGGAGATGTTTAATACATCACCGTGGTACGCACTACAGATTGTGGAATCTACAGTTATCAACAACAAGGCAATACTACTTGTTTATGTGCGATATCTTTATCACAAGGATGTGCATTAGGATTTTTTTTGTGAACTATCTTTGCCAACCAGGAGCAGTACTGTACAAGTCACTGGATGGTAATATACCAGGACAACTAAAACGGTCCTTTTTGAGTCGGCATATGCACAGGCGGAGCTGCTGCCATGCACGGATGACTGTCTTGTGTAACGGCTCGGATTAAGGAGGTTGCACCTGAGAGTGAATGTACGCATTGCATCATTCACAGGGAAATACTGGCAAGTCGCAAAATGCCACCGGAATTTAACAGCGTATTGATTGATGTCGTTAAAATTATTAACCACATCAAAGCACACGCCCTTAACTCACACCTGTTTGAGCAGGAGGAGATGGACGCAGAGCACAGATGCCTTCTCTTGTACACAGAAATAAGATGGTTATCCAGAGACAAATCGCTCACCAGTGTTTTTGAATTATGAGAACCATTGCAAAGATTTCTCTCAAAAAAGAAGTCACCGCTGGTAACATATTTCAGTGACAAGGTATGGGTCGCAAAACTCGCTAACCTGTGTGACATATTCAGCCTGCTCAATGAACTCAATCTGTCACTTCAGGGGAGAATGACAACTGTTTTCAAGTTGGCAGACAAAGTAGCTGCATTTAAAGCCAAACCGGAGCTGTGGGGACGACGCGTGAACATAGGCATTTTGAACATATTTCAAACTTCACCGGGGATTTTAGGCAAGACTGAGCCTGAGCCAACGCCGGCCTTTAGGATGTGCAACCTACGCCCTTGCACAGGCTGCCGTGGCCATAGGGGCGCCTCAGGGCACCAAGAAAATATTTAAATTCTCTTTGTTTATTATAGTGAAGCGTGAACCTCGGGTCCAAGGTTGAGAAACGGTATTCTAACTTTACGTACACGGTGTGTGCTTAGGGCGCCATCAAGTATCTTCGAAAGTAGGAAAAAGTATTGCATTTGGGCGCCATGGAAGAAAAAAAAGGACATTGCAATAAAAAAGATGTTCTGATTTAAAGGCTAAGCAAAATGTCATCAGTAGGCTAATTGTTCAAACTGTTCAAATACACGTTTAAAAAATCAATTTTATTGTTCAGCGTTTGTTTTAATAAAAACATAGGTAATAAACTCATTACCGAATAACTAGTTTTTCCGTTAATGATTATATTTAAAAGGGTACGCCAAAACTAAGCATGCACAGGGCAACAGCAACCGTCGGGCCAGCCTCAGGCTGAGCATTCATTCTCCCAGTTGGTGCACGATCACCTGTCTTTGGTGTTAAAAAACTTCTTCGAGCGCTACTTCCCAACCGCAAAAGACCCACGAACTGCTAAGGAATGGATCTACGACCCTTTTGTCAACAAACCAGGCGAATCTAGTATGTCTGTGCAAGAAGATCAACTGCTGGAGGTTGCAAATGATGGCGGCCTTAAAACTACGTTCGAGACAACAACTCTGTTGGTGTTCTAGGTTAAAGTCATGGCAGAATACCCTGAGATTGCCACCATAGTACTTAAATCCCTATTGCCATTTCTGACGTCCTATCTGTGTGAAGCAGGGTTTTCTGCTGTGAAGGCATGTTTAAATACAATCAAATTAAAATTATAAAATCAAAATAATCTAAAACATAAGCAATCAACCCCCCCCCCCCAAAAAAAGCGGGCCGCGGTAAAATTATCAAACGTTGACTGCTCCGCGGCGTTAAAAAATTTGGGGACCACTGCTGTTAAGTATAAATAAAATTAACTTTCATTTCAGCTTAAGGACACATTCACAAGTAGAGCACTCACCAAAAAGGCAAGAATTGTGTTGTAGTTCTAATTCAGTAAATTAAATGTCATGTCATATAATTATAACTTATAAAGACTTTATCAATCATTAGTATCTTATATTTACCTGATTTGCTTGAGACTGGTGACTGGCATGACAGCATATCCTCCATAGTCAACAAATTTCACCTGGGCCTCACCATCCTCATTCTCGGGTGTCATTATCATAGCTCTGTACCAGCAGCCATCATTTTCACAGACACAAATGATGCCACCTACAAAAGTACAAAATTAATGTCACATGAAAGCTATGCTTTAATTTAATAACACATTTTAAGATCAATGAATAAATTTTCAACGAATATTAAAAAGAAAATTAATTATCTCCAAATTGCCAATTATATTAGATTAAGAAAGCAGTAATTAGACCAAAAAAAAAAAAATCTCACTCAGAGCTAACGAAGAGTAAAAAAAGATAATAAATAAAAATCAATACTTACACTCTACTGGTGTAGGGACACAAGGGACATTGGGATCCTGACCATACACAGTATTGAGGAAGTATGTCAGCTTCTCTAAAGACATGAAGGATCGATGTGTTGGTTGCTGGACAAATACATGACCAGCATCCACAATAGCAGACACATAAACCTCCACAGACACACCTTCTGGTAAACTTAGCTATTTTGAATACAATTTAAATTTTAAACATTATGATAATTTAGCATACTTGGTTCTTAATTGTGTAAACTCAAACATTAAACAATTTTAAATTCCAACTGTCATATCCTTTTAAAAAATATATGTATGTGATCTTGGGGGAAAAAAAAAGGGGGGGGGGGAGATGCAAGTGATAAGGGAGAGATATGCAAGATAGTTTTGGCTAAAGGGATGGTTATAACCAGACAAAACAGCATTGGACTTTAGTTTTCCAGCCCATTTAATCGAACTTAATGATGTAAAAATAAATAATACTTGAATTGTTGCATCCCATTTTAATAGATTTAAGCTGTAAAAAGTATTTCATTTGATCCAGGATTTTAAAAGAGGAAATAAATGAATGTCAGTTTACAAGTGTTCAGTAAATGAATGTCTAACAAATATAATTAAAGACAGTCAATTTAAAAATGCTCAATAAATCTTTGATACCATCAATTCGTCGTTTAATATAATTCTACAGAATTTTATAATGGTTACTGTAAATGAAATCTCTGTCTCAGAGGTCTATACCTGCATAACATCCGGGACAATGACTGGGTGTTGCTCTATCTGTTCAGGTAGTTGGGACATGTTGATAGGCACCATAGTCAGGAGAGGAAACTCATTCAGTGGAAATTTTCTTCTGATCATCGCCAGGGCATCATCTACCTCTGCTTGGGTGCCTGTACAAAGTAAGGTTGATGGTATGCAAATTTTTTCATTGCCCAGCATTTGAATCTTAGCTAGGAGATTTTAACTTAGTGATCTTTAACATGAAGACATGGAATGCACATTCAAATTTTGTTATATTTAATAATGGGTAAAGCGAAACATAAATTTTAAAAATAAACAACACTTCTATGCTTTGTAATTGATAATAATTAAATTAAATATTACTTCACCCTGTACTGATTTCAATCTACATGTAGGGGAGATGTTTAACTATTTTATAACAAACACTCCAACGTTGGTAATTTAAAAAAAAATTAATTTAAATGTAATTAAGTTTATAACCAAAAAACACAAGTGATGGCAGTATTATAATTCATTTTAGAATTATTTTTCAATTCAAGCATTCATAAACATTCAAAACTCACCAACAACTTGACATATCTGGTAATCTGCAGTGAATGGGTTGTTGGTTAACGAGACATTAGCCCCAGTTTTACTCTTGAGGTAGTTGATATTTTTGCCTTGTTTGCCTATGAAGCGGCCGCAAAGATCAGATGGCATGTTAAAGTCAAAGTGCACAAGCGTATCCCCAACATGGCAGGTAACATCATGTTCACTGCCACCTCTTCCACTGTCATTGGAACCCTGTTGGGAGATTTATAAAGGATAAATCATCATTGCATCTTATGAGTCAAATTTAGAGGTTTCCATATTTATTGTTAATAGTTTTATATTTTGCAGTTAAAAATGATCTTGGGTGACTCCTAAAAAACCTCACTGAGTTGTTGGTAAAAAGTATATTTACAAATGGTCTACTAACTAACTGATTTTCTTAAGTCAGTTAGTTAGTAGAAGAAAATCAGCGAACACCGAGCCGGGGCAAATATGGTCCCCCCCAACGCACCACCCCGCCAACCAAACCGGCCATCAACCACTCCCCCTGTGATCTTTATTCTGATCGGGCCGCGAAGCGGCACGCCAGGGACGTTCCGCCCCTAAGACCGCCACACCCGACCTCCACTCGATTGGCCGCTGAGTGTGGTAGCCCCAGAGAAGAAACACCTGGCCAGCCGGGTTGTGCTCACGCAGCAACCGGGCCGGACTTTCTAGGGGTTTGGAGTGGATATATTTAACGTCTCTAAGTCCCCCCTTCCCACTCCGGGGGGACGCGTAGTTGTTTGAACCGACGCCCTATAATAGGGTTTGTATGGTTATTCTACAAATGGTCTACTAATTTGCCCTAATTATACATTCTAAAAACAGTTTAATTACAAACTACTGTAGTTAGCATCATATATTTACTGTTGTATCACTGAATTTTACCACTCAGCTGAACAATTTCTAAAACGTAAGCTTTTAAATATTAGCTATGTCTGCTAGAGTCTTATTAGAAATTTTAACAACTTTAGTGAACAACAAATGATAGTTATAAGTATATTTCTTATATTATATCAGATATAAGAAGGGCGTATGATTAAAGTCAAATCATATGTGTATCAATTATTACAATAATAAATTGTTTCGTATTTTAGTATTAACGAAAAGTTTGATTTTGGAATGTCATGCGCAGAAGGACAGGAAGTGATTCATATGATCAAGGGCATGGATTATAAATTTTGTGCTCTCGCATTCATTGAGTGTATATCTTATAACATCAGAATAGCTATCTTACAATCTGAGTGGATTATCATTTATGTGAAGTGTATAAGATCATGACAATTATTTACTCAAACTGGAGATTTATTTCTTATTTTTAATATTACTGTGAAAATAAAATATGTAGTGATGCAACCATATCGAATCTGCCTCATGCTTTCATAGAAGTAATTATCCTAATAATTAGAAAACACTAAGCCACTACTCCAACACTGGATGGATATCTACATACATGAATGATAAGTAACGCAAGAGGTAGCGTTCAACAAATATAATCAAAGACGTCACAATATGCTTTGAAAAGTAAGCAAATGATGGTATTTAAATAAGAAACACCATACTTTAAAATACCAACCACCACATGGAGCACCAGACCCTTTCATAAACTCCCCAACTATAAAATAAACTAAAGAAGTAATCAGTTATATGAAAAACCACAAAGCCCCTGGAGAAGACCTCATTCATAACAGGGGAACTTATTAACTATGCAGGAAGAGAACTACACACTCAGATGCATAAACTTATAACTAAAATGTGGCAAGAAGAGAAAATTCCAACAGAATGGGAAACAGCATTAATAACCCCAATACACAAGAAAGGCTCCAAACTTCAGTGCACAAACTAAAGAGAAATCTCCCAAATAAATATTTCATACAAAATACTGACAAAGCTATTTGCCAAAATCCTACAACCATACACTGAAGAAATACTAGGTAATTACCTATGTGGATTCAGGCAAAACAGATCGACTGATAAGACTTTCATCATCAGATGCCCATTAGAGAAATGTTATGAATAAAATATCCCAGTACATCAACTCTATGTGGACTATAAAATGACATATGACAGCATCAAAAGAAAATATCTATACGAGACACTGCAGGACTTTGGCATACCCAACAAAGTGACAATACTGATACATGTAACATTGAGCAACTCAAAAAGCAAAATCAAGGTTCGAGGAGAATAGTCAAGGGAATTTCAGATTTGATGAGGCCCAAGACAGGGAGACTCACTGTCTTGTATGCGATTTAATCTAAGATTAGAAAAAGTTATAAGAAGCATATATATTGACACCCAAGGAACAATAACAGGATATTTTCTGAGGGAAACCCAAAGCTCACAACCAATGGGCACTCACTACAATCAACCTCTTCAGTATCTTGCATATGCTGATGAAATATCACTGCTAGGGAAAAGTATTAAAGACAAATCAAAATCCTTTATTGAATCAGATGACGCATCACTACATGCTGGGCTGGAAGTTAACAACCAAAAAACATATAAGAGAAGAAGAGACAGATGAAGCCTTAGAAACCAGACTTTTGAAAAAGTAAATCAATTCAAATATTTAGAATCTTTATTAAATGAAAGAAACTAATTACTAGCAGAAAAAAAAGAAAGAATATCAGCTGGAAACAGGGCATACCTTGGTAGTCTAAAATACACAAAAGTAAAAACATTACAAGAGAAACAAAGAATACTTTTTATAAAACTGTAATTAGACCAGTTGTAACATATGCAAGTGAAACTTGGACCCTAACAAAAATATCAGAAAACCTATTAAACACATGGGAGGGAAAAGTTCTCAGGAAAATATATGGACCAACAAAGGATGAATATAAATGGGGAGAATACGAACCAACCATGAATTGTACAGTCTAAATCAGGATCCCACCATAGTAGCAGAAATAAAAAAAAAGGGCAAGCTATGCTGGACAGGACACTTAGAGAAAATGCCAAATGACAGAGTGAAAAGGGTGTATCACCAAAACCTCAGAGGAAAACTGCTCAAAGGCAGACCTAGGCTTAGATGGATGGATGATGTAAAAAAAAGATCTACAACAACTGGGAATCCAAGCATGGAAAAGAAAAGCATTAGGTAGGTCTGAGTGGAAGGAAGGAGTGAGGCAGGCTAAAGCCCTACATGGGCTGTATGCCACAGGGATGGATTGATACTTTAAATAATGTACAATGAACTCTAACAAATGTGCTGTGTTGTGAAAATTTGATTTATACAGTGGCGGCATGTTACTGTCAAGCCCATGTCACAACATACTGAACACAATTGTAAAAAGCATTGTTTGCAGCCTAAATATAAACATCTGTCATTTAAAAAGATGAGTATCACTGCACTCCTTAGCAATTCCAAATGATTACATGAATAAATCCCCCTTCAATGTATCGATATAACAAAAACGCATGGAAGAGCAAGGAAGCATAAATATAAATGACTGAATCATTGGGTTATTTCCTGCAGATTTTTTTTTTGGTAAATATTTTTTATAGTCAGAAAGGGCAAAGCCATAATTATGATGATGTAATGAAATTTTCTAAATTTACTGACCCTATGTTGGAACTATGACATATCTCTACCCTTCACAATGAATTTCTATCTTTTTTAAATTAATAATGGTATAAGTGTCAAAAATAGCTCACACAAAGAATATTAATCTATTTTGCAGTATTTTTCTAATGCTTAATAAATCCATGTCCTTCAAAACTATTAGCTGTTTAACTTTAAAAACCATTGAAGCTGGAAAAAGTATAGAAGCTCACACTCACTTCTGCCTACACCATATTCAACATGCTTTATACTTTATAAGATGACAGCTGCCTGATCTGGTGTATTAAAAATGTATCCCTTTCAATATGGAGGAAAGGTAAACAACCATAGTCCAGATGCCACACCATAGTCATTATTGAGTGATATTCCATTAATTCCAAACGACAGTTTTTCAAGTCAACTAATTCATTTATTTGTTAAACTATAATGCCTTGGCATTAAGTGAATCTAGATATCTAGATAACCAATAATAACCAAATTCAAATTGTTCATGAAATATTTGCTGATACCAATGGGATATTCTGCAATTTCAAGTACATCCCAACCTTTAAAAAAATTAATACAAATAAAATAACTATTGCTTTATTAGTATATAGTAACATATGATGGAAATTTAGAGAAAGAGTATTATTATTTTACTAACACCATATACTCACACGATATCACTAAAATAGTATTTGCTGTTAAGAGCTATAACATGACTCACCTCACTATTGTTATCACACAAAGGAGAACTGGACTTGGTAGGTGATTCCTCTTTACCATTCCCAGCATTTGACAAGTTTTGATCCAAATCCACAATAGTAGTGCTAGTAGTGGTTGGAAACATCTCAACAGTTTCAGATGGGGATATTGTTTGGAATTTGACCTCTGTTTTTTCATTGGACGTCAACACAAAGTTTGAGACTGAGACAGACGTTTCAGCATCTTCTGACATTTGTTCGTCTAGGGTTGATGCAATGGCCCAGTTGGATTCGATATGCTCTGCAGATTCATTATTTAGGAACATACTGTCCTGGCTGTTGGAGGCGGTATGAGGAGATGATGAGGACCTAGCACCGTAACGATCACAGGGCAGGCTGCTCTTATTATTAGTGGTTGTGGTGTTATTGTCACTCAACTGAGAGTTGTTATTCTCATTAAACTGGGAATTATTATGTTCAGTCTCCTGAGAAGAAGGATTTTCATCAAACTCATTGTTGCTAACATCATTTAGCTTGCCTTGTTCTACTTTAATTTGTTCATTTTCTATGGTTTCTCTGGCACTTTCCACTGGCATCTGAACTTCTGAAGTTTTATCTGATAAGCTGTCCTCTAACAAATTATGTTCAACATGACTTTGTACCTCAGCACTTAAAGAGGACTGCACAATCACTTGAGCTATTGACTCTGTTGATAATGTTACTTCTGTTACTGCAGATGTATGTGACTCATCCATAACATTAGCATCTGGAATGGAAGTTGCACATGTAGTTGTTCCAACAACTTTATCACAACTCTCAGGATCAAGGTCTCCTGTGTTCCTGGCAACACCAGAACTGTCATTACTTGAAGTAATGTGTTTGTCTTCAAGTGTAGATTCCAATACTGATGGGGGGACTTTTAAGTCAACCCCATTTTCAAAACTTTCAGACATCAGAGTTGAAATTTGTTCAATGCTCAGCTTTGTATTCACAACCACTTCTTCACACATTTTAATACCTTCAGACCGTTCTGAGCTAGCATTGGTCTGGGTTATCAGGATGTCATTGTTTGTTTGCCTTTGTTTGGCTGTCTGGAGCCTTGGCTTGGCAAGTTTAACTTGTGCTTCATGGAGCCCATCTCCCATTGCTGAGGTTAAAAGAAGTTCAACCTGAATCTTTTCAGTTGAAGTCAGGAACTCTCCATGACTTGTATCACTTGTTGGCAAATTGGTGATTGGACTCACATCTGAAGATGTAATCTTTTCTTTTAATGGAACATGACAATCTCCAGAACCAGCGATTGGATCAGGTGCTCTTGGATTTAAATCAGAACTCCCCCTATCTCTGGCAAGGGTTTCCGGTATCTTCCGTTGAGTAATAGTGATGCCTTCTTTGTCAATCTGTTGAGCTTTTCTTTCCGATGTTGCATTCAAACTTCTTTCTGGAACAGATTCTTTCTTTTCATTTGGAATCTTGACAGACTTTTTCTTGTCTCCACTAGAACCTGATTTCTTACGGAGTATCCACAGTGCTCCAAGAAGCGCTATTGACACTGGAACAGCCAGGGCAAATGGGATTCTGTAGTCATTCATTTTCGCTAATAATTTACTGAAGCTGGATAGCAGAAAATCTATTTTTAAAAAAGAGAAATAATACAACAAATTAGGTAACAATTAAAAAAAAAAAGCTAAAAGTTTAGAATTACTTTTGAAATTTTGTACTTAAAATTGCCCTTCTATCTATCTATCTATCTATCTATCCTAAGCATACTATAACTCTGGAAACTCTGAAAATACATGCACAGGTAAACCACTATTAAATTCTGCATTTCTTTAAGTAATTAAGTGTGTGATCATGATAACCATAGGATCGACCAGTGGCCACTTCCTCCCACTAGCATTAGTAATGAAGGTGGCACAATTTTCATGAGACAAAAAGATTTTTGGGGAGATTCTTCTTGATCCTGATCCACATAATTTCAAAACTTGACTATGCCATTGTTATGACAGCTACTCCCAAGGGAAAAATATTTAGGTTTTCCCAAAATGTCTTTTAGGATGTTGTCAGTTGGCACCACTGAAATTGATTTCTGATAAACACCTATCACAGTGATGTTTATTTTATTGCACTATAATCTGCTAATAAATGTTTCATTCTAGTTAGAAACCAAATTTCTTTCCCACCTTCTATTATTTGATTTATTAAATTATTCTGTATTCCGATTGTAAAAAATTATTAATATGGTAAACTATAAGTCCCACAATTTGTACATTATTTAATTACTTTTAATTTCTTTAATTTCTCATATTGTATAAATATAATACATTTCAATGAAGAGTTAATTCATGATCATGGAAACTTTGCATTTACTAAATAAGTTGTAAATTTTGTTCCTCAGTTCAAAACCCAATAATAAACCAAAAGTCAACTATCTCTTTTTCAAAAAAATAATTCTCCTTCTTTCAAAGTTATAAATAAGGCTTTTAAATGAAAATATAAACTTAGGCTCAAAACAAATCAATATTGTATACTGCAGTGCACTGCTCAACAACAGGTGGGTTCTTAATTACTTTGTTCTTAACAATCAAGGGTGCGGTATGCAAACAGTTATGCCTGCCCCCACAAAGAAAAAAATAATAAATTAATAAAACAACATCCAAGACAGATGCAAAAATTGAATTGTTATAGATATGAACATCATTCAGTGCATTTAACATAAATTTTGTAGTAATGGAAAAGCCCCCAAAAAAAGAAAAAGCAAGCAACTTCCAGTAATAACAGTTATTGTTAGGATATACAATTTCGTAATTAACTACAAGAACCATTACATATAATTTATGTGAAAAAGATTATTTAAGAAAAAAATTATTTTTTGGTCATTCTTTCACAATAAACAAAACCTGTTTGCCCCCTTCTAATCAAGTACTAATCTTAAATTTATAAAACTTAAATAAATACTGGGAAAAAAATAATTCATTTCTTACCCATTGTGTCCTGTGACTAAATATCATACAAAGGAACAGTAAAAAGAACTTTATACCGTTTGCCTGTACAACCAAGATAACAATTTAGCTAAAATGTAGCTACAACATACTTAGTTTCCCCATTTGGCTCTACTAAGATACTATACCCTCAGGCTACGCAAGTCAAATACAAAAGATTAGCAGGCACACTTGAAAGGCCACAATGGATGGTGATCTAGAGTGATGAGAGGGCCAATCATCCATCAGCCTGTCTCATAAATCCGCCAACAAGATCAGCACAAGACTATTCACCATTATACCCACATTAAGCAAGATGGCTTATATTTAGAGATAAATTGTAAGTGACATTCCTATAGTAGAGGCCCACTATAAAATAGACCATGTTTAACAGGCAAGCTTACATTTACTTTGCAGAGACTTTGTACCAGATTTGAGATTGTGGGGTGTGTGTAAAGTATGCAAACTTTCATTCAAGACATCGATTAAAAATTTCTTTAAAATAATGTTTTAATTAACAGTTTCAGTTGGGGAACTCAGAGAAAACTACCCATTTTAGGTCATGACCCATGGTTTAGGAATCAGGCCATGAGCAGCTTAATAAAAGAAACTTTACTTCAAATGGTTGACTCCTTTAAATATTTACTGGTTTTAATTAAACCCCGATTCATAATTACAAAGCAGTTTTCTGATTGAATGAAACCATATTTAATATTGCAGATAAGTTAGTTCAAATGCCAACTTTAATGAGTGTAAATAGTCTTATATGTTTAGGCTTTTAACAATATAAGAGTTATTTAATATGTGTGTCTGTGCAATGCAGATGGTTGGTCAGAATGTTAGCACAATTTGTTAGTGCAAGAGAATTCAAAAGTTAGCATCTCTTTAGTTGTCATTTTTCTCTTAATCCGCTCCCTAGAATGATTAACACATCATTGTACACTGTGTTCAATTAAAAAAAACAACAACTCATCTGTGTTCAATGAAAGCTTATGGCAATTATTGCTCACACTGACAATACTTCTATTTTAAGTGCTGAATGGTTAGATAAGGATGACGTTGACTTGTCTGGTTTATCAGTTCCAAAAGTTGAAAATGATAAATCAACTACTATACACTATGCCCATCACAGGCGTGATTTCAGTTGGGTTTTTTTTTGGGGGGGGGGGGGGGGGCGGAAAAACTTTTTTTCACTGGGAGTGGCCCGGAACATAGGGATTTAAATAAAACCAAAAAAATAAGGGGGAGGGGGGGCAAATGCCTTCCTACCCTACCCAAATAGTGTGCCTGTTGCCCATTGTTAGGATACAGCAACACCTGGCTACTCCATGGAAAGATGATAGCAGCTAGAAACTATGCTACAATTGTCAGCCTTTGAGCTATACTGACAATAACCAGATTTATACTTCCATAAACAATGATATTTAGTCCTTAACAACCTTTTAATTGATTCTGCATTATAAAATTTAAGTGTAAAAACTTTTTAACTTGTTGATTTTGATTAACAAGCTAAACATGTAATAAAATGATTTCCCTACAATTGTATGTGTTATTTATATAGCTCAGCACAAAGTAAAAAGTATTTTAAAATTTATTTATAAATTAGAATTCATTTTTTTCTGGCCGGGGGGGGG
>CAXITT010000037.1:1794756-1811697 GCA_964033795.1 Lymnaea stagnalis
GGGGGGGGGGGGGGTTAAAAAAATGTGTAAAAATTGTTGATGTAATTAATGGACTACCCCTTTTCATAGTTTCCACATTGAGTGGCACACATTATATTATAGAAAATAACTACCCAAATCCAGATTTGTTTTTTTGGGAATGTGCCTGTTGTGCTCTGTATTTCAGGGTATCTGGGTCCGTACCCAGTTCAGTCATAATTATTACCCAAAAGGTGACAGACATAATATGTCAAATACATAAACCATATTTTCTCCATTTAATTTTTTTTATGGGTTACAGTAATAAGCTATTACTTAAAGAAACCTTTAACTTTGATGCATTCATGGGCGCCACTAGTTATATATATATATATATGTAGTTTTCCCTTTTCTCACTTTCTATAGATAATTCATGAACGGTAATGCCTGAACCAGCTGGATATGGTCTCAAAATACCCAGACAAAAACAGTACACAGCTCAGCCCTAACATGAAGCCTGCATAACAGATGCTGATGCAGAAAAATTTATTCTTCAAACCAGGTCCATTATATTCACAAAATGGTGCTGAATTTTTTTATTTAATAAATTGTCTAATTATTGTAAAACAAGCTTGCATTGCCATTACAAAAAGTATAAAGCATTCTTGACTCAAGATCAATAAACAAAGAGAAAACCACACAACTTTTGAATTGGTTTTGTTGAAGAAATTAAACTTAGAGTGTTCAGTTTATTTTCCAAACTTATAAATATACAATTAAGTTCAACTAGCAATTAGGGTTACTGAAGGAGATCACAGATGTGTGAAATAATTTTACTACCCAAAAACACAATACTTAATGACCACATCAGTGTTTCTCAAACGCTGGTACACAACTTTGTGTTAGGTGGTAAATAGAGGTAATGTAACAAAAATATTCAGGTCTATAGTCTATAGCAGTGCTTCCCTAACTTTTCATTTTGAAAATAATACATACATTTTTTTAGTCATACATCATTTCATGACACAACAAGACGGTTTTGCAAGTACAACCAGGGAGGTTAAAATAATTTATTTAACGACATATAGGCATTAAAATAAAGTGTAATACCAATGCCAAATGGTCAACAATTAACATTTTAACTCACACTCAGCTGTTTTGGAATACTTTTCCAAATTTTCTTCATTTACTTTCCATTTTCAAATATTTATTATGTCTCCCAATTTAAAAAGTTATTTTTTTTCCTTCTCTCTGCATGTTGGTGTGTAATTTATTATTATAAAATGTGAGCATGATCAAGATTTGCCAATATTTTGCACCAAGTTTGTTTTGAAGATCACAATAAATTTTGCTTATTTCACTTTAACCAATGAACTATAATCAACTATATAACTATAAATGCGAATCAGAAGTTTTATTTTTAAGGGAGATAACTCTTATAAACTAGATTTAATCCTATTAATAGACAAGTGAGTGTTTCATGTGTTCATTTTTACAAAAAAAAAAAATTAAAAATAATAACTTTAGAATAGAGCTAAAATTTTCAGAGTTTTTTGTTGTTGTTGTAGGACTCAGATTTAGGCAGCGCTTAAAAAGAAGCCTACTTTATTTGAATCATTTCTTTATGAAAGTGATTTTGAAGATAGCTATGTTGGCATTACCTATGGTGAAGGTATTTACAATAGTGTAGCACTAGTAGCAGTTCAAGTTCTAATAATTTCAGCAGCGAAAAATAATACTACTAATAGGGTACTTATGAATGTTATTGGCATTATATAATTTAAAGAAATATGTTGGTCCAAAATCAGTGGCGTAGCTAAGGGCGTGCGGACCGCATCCGTTGACACCATTACAGAAGGTGACACCACTTTGAAAAATGCATATTTACAGAGCACACTGCTCAAAGGATAACGGATCACATGTAAATTGTCCACACATGTAACCATGGTTTATTAAAATTTCATGGTTGGTGCGTTAGAAATGAGGTGACCCTATAATTAGGTCAGAAAAACACTGTTTTGACCATGATTCAACACCGATTGAAGAGTTCTGTAACTTTCTTAAGTGACATTTTTTTGCTGAACACGCTTCAAGTGTTACATTTTTTTGGTACACTTTAGAGAATATTTTCCTTCTTTGTTGCATCCACTTATAGATGTGATGTTTTAGTTGAACAAACTGGAATGTCTGTGAAAAGACTGTCAACAACATGTTGGAGTGCTCATCATTGTTAATAGATGCTGGACTTTCCTGCGAGATAAAATAGTAGAGAGATGCTGGAGTGCTCATCATTGTTAATAGATGCTGGACTTTCCTGCGAGAAGAAATAGTAGAGAGATGCTGGAGTGTATTGATAGCTTTCATTCTGAACTCCAGATCAGATCATCAGTGATCAAGCACGTAGCAGATATTTTTGGGGCTGTTCAACCTTAAAGTCTAATATCACAGCAAGTGAAGAAGAGTAATTGGTGTACGTTCCAAAATTAACCCCTTTCTATGATAAGTTATCAGAAGATGAACTTTTAAAAGACAGCTGATATTGAATTTCCCAATGTCATGGACTGGTCAGTATTTGATGTTTTGAAATTCATAGCTGAATGGGACTTCCTAGTATCTCTTCCTATACTCTTGTTATAAGCCTTCAGTTGTTTCTAACGATCTGCGAGTCTGTGGCTTCATGTTAGTGGAGCTTTTCAAAACTTAGGGTTATCAAGAACTATTGACGATCCACCATGGAAATTCAAGGCTTTCTGATCTGGATCTATAATCAATTGAAAGTGATACGGTGAAGGATATTGTATTTGATCAAGTGATTGACAGGTTTGCAGCTTTGAAAACCAGGAAAGGAAATTTTTTAATACATTTAATTTAATGTAAAAGTAACTTAACTTTGTTTCAGTTCTTTAATACATTTACCTCCTGACCAATTAATTTTTTTTGTACTTCATAGTTTTACTGTGGAGTTATTTTAACAATAAGAAATCCATCGTGGAAGGGTGGGGTGGGCACCATGAGTTTACCGCACCGGGTGACAACAACCCTAGCTAGGACACTGTTACCAGCGATTCTTTTTTAAAACTTCTGTAAACCCAAATAACTTGATATTTTCTAAACTGGAAGAATAACTTTTGTCTGTCTGAAAAATTTAATTTAGATTAGTGTTTCTCAACCTTTTTTGTGCCATGCCCCACCTAATCCTTTCTTTAATTCATCCCCCCCCCCAATGTATCATATACATAAATTTTAATATTTAAAAAAAAAAATTGGGTTGTTCTCTGAAGAAAATTAAATGATAGGTTTAAGGAAGAAATCAATAGGAAATTGGTGAATAAACATTTAATGGTGAACTGAAATTCAAGTGCGAAATAATTTTAATGAAAGTTTTTACTATAATATTTTAATTATTAATACCAGTAAT
Source organism: Lymnaea stagnalis (assembly GCA_964033795.1). Taxonomy (NCBI): domain Eukaryota; kingdom Metazoa; phylum Mollusca; class Gastropoda; family Lymnaeidae; genus Lymnaea; species Lymnaea stagnalis. The sequence goes on from CAXITT010000037.1 coordinate 1,798,133, forward strand.
TATTTTTTATTTAGATTTAGTGAGATGTTTTTGCGTGAAGCTTCCTGCAAAGAGATTTTATTTTAGGTTCAAATTTAGTTAGCTTCAGTCTCAAGCCTCCTCTATGGGTTAAATCCAGCCAATTTCTTTTTTTATTGCAACCAAATGCCACTACATAGACATCAGCTAAATGTGAAGATGGAAACAGTAACAATGGTTTTCTTGCATATTTGGTTGAATTTGGATATTTGATTTCTGTTTCCTCACAAAGCCATTGCTCCTTTCATATTAAATAAATTTTTAACTGACTGATCATTTTGCATTTCTGCGCGTTCTTCCTAAAAATGCAAATTCGAAACATCAGACAAATCCACTAACATTGGCTGCATCACCCAACTTGTAAAATCAATTTATTCAAATCAGAAAATCTTTCTTTCAAATTAGCCAATATAAATTTTCAGATGCTCGACAATAACAAGTACAGCGGTATCAGTCACTTCACATTTTGTAGCCAATGAAACTTTTCAAAATTTTTGTTGTAAATGTTTCTGATATAATTCAATAAATGTAATGAAATCAGATATCTATCCATCTTCACTTTTGCATCGACCAGAGTTTTATTTGTTCCTTGAACTTGGTTATTTAATATACTTAGTTTTTCAAAGATATCGGCTAAATAACTCACCAAATGCTTTACCATCAAACGTTAACAAATACTTCATATCAGGTTTGTCACTTTAAAAAATCCCAAGAGTATCAAATGGTTCCATAAATTTTTTTCAAATAATTCCCTTTCAAAAGCCATCTTACTTCATTAAGAAGTAAAGTCTCACATTCTGCACAAAATAGCTTGAAGAGACATTCACATTTGGCATTAGCTTTAATAGCATTGATACACTTTATAAATGAATTTAGTACTTCATTTAGAACAGGTGAAATTTTTGTAGCTACTAAGTTTTCCCTATGAATAACACAATCCACAAGCCACATTCCTGGATTCTCATCATCAATTTTAAGCAGCCATTTTTCTTGCCCATCATATTAGGAGCACCATTTGCAGCACAAAATGTTAAATTTTTCATTGGTATATTATTGACATCTAAGTAATTTTGTAGCTTACTAAATATATATCTTTGGCGGTAGTGATGCTTTCTAATTTACAAAACATTATTTCTTCAGCAAAAGATCCCTTATCAATGTATCTTACGTAAGTTATCAATACAACCTCACTGTCTCTCAAAGTTGAATCATCCATTTGCACTGTGAATTTTCTTGTTTTCAGCATTTCAACATGTGTTGTATTTTGTCAATTATTCTTCTAACATTTTTGTTAGTGAGTGGCATAGCTTTCTCGTCTTTGTCATCTTTTCCATTACCATTTTAAGAAATGCTGATATTGTTTGATTAAATTGTCTTTAGTATATTTTTCCCAGATTTAGCGATGAGTAAGGAAATATCATAACTAGCCTCAAGAGTGTGATTGACAGTTGCAGCATGAGCAGTAAATAGATACTTTTATCAAAATACAAGTTAAATCATTTATATTCTAGACAGCTCATTTTCCTATTGCCCCCCCCAGTGGGGCGTGGGCCCCACTTTGGGAAACATCCCTTTAGATAATAAAAATGACCCCCAACAGTGAGTGTGGGTCTGGGTTGAGAAAAGATAAATTACAGCACTATTTGACTATTTTACTCACTGTTGAAAGTTCAAGGTCATATACATTTCACATAGAACACACATCTCGGTCAACTCCAACATTCATACCATGCTTTCAATATAATTTATCATTTATTTCACCACTTTGTCAACAGTACATTTTTGCACTACACTCCTAGACTACACTCTTCGGCGACATCACATCATATGTGTCACAACACACAGTTTAGAAAGCACCGGACTATCCTAAATTATAGAGACTATCCTTGAGACTTAAGATATGACTATGTGATGCATTTCTAAATACATTAGCGTAATAATAAAAAAAATTAATAAAGGGACTACATGGCACATTCTATTCTATTCAGATGTCATTCATGTGTGGTAGTTTATTTTAGCTAAACTGAATAAGTAAGTTTACAAACATATAGTCATTGTCCATTCAATTATCTTTCAAATTCATTTTATAACAAATTGTGTCTTACAAACCCTACAATAGTATTTTTAATAAACCCAAACTCTCACTCTTGAATCCCAAGTCCGAATAGCTGCAGCCTTTAAAAAATGTACACCGATATAGATAACTTAAGGCAAGGTGAATTACGCAGAAAAAGGTGCCTGGCGCATTCTCGTATTCTGTAACACAAAAAACAATAACAAAAAAGCACTGATAGTGTAGGTTAACTCCTCTCTATTGACTCTATTTCTATGAATGCCGCCTATTAAATTAAATCAATGAAGTTTATGAAGTGTAGGTAGTACACAAGACTTCAACAAAGCCAGACACCAGCTTTTAGGTCTACAGTGTACCGTACAGTTAAGACAAGCACATTTTAACCGTTCATATTATTAACTGTTTACAAATTATAATAAATGTACCAAATTTTCCAAACCATGGGCATCATACTATAGGTTTTTCTTTTGCCGATTGATGAGGACCAGTGACTTCAGTGAGGACGAGCAAGTAGTAGTAGTGTGATCAAAACAAAGACTTCATACTTACACTTAAATAATGTCCAGGTGAATTTTAAACCCTCCTTACATTTGATAATATATCTTTGAATCTCAAGCCCTTTAAGAAGTGCACAATTACTAAAAATTCTGCAATAAACGTTTATTTCTTTGCACAAATCCAGTTACCACGTGCCATGAAAAATACGCAAAACAGTGGAATATGGCTAAAAATATGGAGCAAGGTTAAAGAAAACGAAACAAGAATGTTAAAGCGACATTGCCAGGTAATATATAAGTCTGCATGTCCGCTTATTTTTTATAAAAACTGCAAAATTGTCATATTGAACATTCTTTGCAACAATATAAACATTTAAAATAAAAATACAATACTATAAGTTTGAATGGCCTTAATTTTAGGCAACAATTGTTCTGCCACAAACGTTTCTTATTGGTCCAGACATTTTTAGCAAATATTTCCAATACTGAAATGGATTGCTGTATTAGAAGAGAAATCGCATTCCCTTGGTATGTAATTGTATTTTAATTTGAAAAGATAGGAAGGATAGAAATAATCATTAATTCATATTTCAAAAAAATTTCTAGGAGTTTTTAACGGTAAAGCAAAGCATGAAAAATCCCTATTTCCCATTAATAAAATAAACCACATGTTTTAAAAAAAAAAAAATTAAAAAAAGAACAATTACAAGTAGACTGTTTGAAAAAAGATGTATATTAATATTAAAAATTAAATTATATATGATTTAACACAATCTAATATGAACGAAATATCAAATTGTATATGTCTTATAAGTCAATAGTTCTGTTAAAAAATAATGAGGGATCAAAACACTGTTATTTTAAATTAAGGATATCATTTATAGGCCCGTATCACCGTTTCAGTGGAGTAGCCAGAATTTGTGATGCTCCAGGCTGTTCTTGATTTTTTGCCCCTTATTGGTGACAACTACATAATTTTAAAAAAGCTATAGAAAGTATTAGAAGTGAATCAAAATTGCCACCCCAAACTAAGTGCCCTATGGAGCAGAACATCCAGTCTGTTTCCCTCTTCTTATGCCAACGTTTGAGTGAAAATTGAACAAAATTTATGTTTCTATTTCTAGTTTGTTTTTTTTCTGTTTGAAAATACCTTCTTGTACACAACTCTAAGACAGCATGAAGCGTCTTTTAATTAAATATTCTTTGAAAATCTTTTTCAAATTGTTTCCATATGCCATGGCTTTTCGTAACCGAACTTAATAACTAAAGTTAATACAAAAAAATCCACACATTTTTATGTTATTCATGTTTGTATTCCTTATTAAAATTTTGTATATTTTACTTATAAATACTATTTTAATGACAAAAGGGTGTTATTGGGAGGGGGGGTTGCCTCTCCACTTAAAAATAAGTACAGTAGGCATCCATATTCCAAATTAATTGAGAAGCACTGCTTTGATGTACACTATAGACTATATCAACCGGATCACACAATTTATACGCTAAATTTGAGCTGACTTATATCAAAACCCATATCTGCTATACATTTTAATTAACCGGGTTAAACGATTTTCAGATCACATTATTGCATTTTGGTGTCTGATCACATTAACAGTAGGCCTAAGTATCTCAATTTTTACCAGGATAGTACAATATGGTTCGGAATAGTTTTACGGTTTATGTACACAAATGTTTCATGCCATGCTCATTGTGTAGGCCCACAATAATAATAATAATAAAGACATGGGTTGTTCGGATTCCGACGTTACTGGTATTCGGTGTTCGGAAAATTGACGCTCTAAATCAGGGGTCGGGAACCTTTTTGTCTGAGAGAGCCATGGACACCCACATATTTTGAAAAGTAATTCTGTGAGCGCCATAAATTATGTTTAAAACTAACAAATTTAATCAAATGTGTGCATTTTGTGTAATTTCAACAACAAAAAAATGCCATTATTATGTCTCTGAATTCTTTTTAATAACATTGTTATGCTGTTGCTAATCAATTATGAGTATTTCTTACAATTAATACGACTTTTTTAACAATCAAACATTTGTCTGCGAGCCAGATGCAGCCATCAATAGAGCCACATCTGGCTCGCGGGCCATAGGTTTCCGACCCCTGCTCTAAATGGTTGCATCCCATTGGTCATTAGATACAAATACATTTTTAAATATATTTTACATTTCATATTTTTAAATATATTATAATTTTTTTTTTTTAAAGACACTCATACATTATTGTTTTAAAAGTGCTATTTAATTCAAGTCATATATCGATCTCATTAGAACTCGAAGAATTTGGTTAAAATATTTTGGTTTTGTGGAGATTAACTGGCAAAAATATTGCCATAATACGCACTTATCCAAACAAAAGAAGAAAAATGAATCAATACTTATTTTAAATTTAAAAAGAATATCCCTTTAATAAATTTTTAAAAATTGACTATTTTATATTGCAGAATAACATTTAAATATGTAATACCATGTATAAAAATATATATAAATAATATAAACTTCAGCACTATATTTTTAGGCACCACCTGACAGCACTGTAAGTTGGCCCGAACCCAAACATAATCAGGTGGAGCTATATTTCAGAAATTATAATGAACTACAGTCACTGTGGGACAGAGCCATTACTTCTTCGATGGATTTTTGTATGACTTAAAACAAATGCCTTGAAAGGAATATGGTTTAAAATACGTTAAGGTAATATGTTGCTAGTAATGGTCTTAAAATAGTTAGGCCTATAATAGTTCTGGAGACTGCTATACAATAGAAAAAAAAATGAAACTCTTACCTCTATTCATGACTAAATTTGCCTGCTGCCTAAGTTTTAGCAGCATCTTGTCTAACACTAGCCCATAACTAAAATAATTTAGGGCTACTTGAATCGCTCAAAATCATTTATTTAATAATTAGTAACAGCTCACCCAGTAAACTGACAGTAGTATTACCCATGCCCATAACCAGTGAGATCTTAAGCCTTAAAAATAAATAAATCAAGGCATAGTCAACTAGCAGTTGACATTAATAGGCCCCTACTAAACTAAAAAGACGCATTGTTGATAATTGACTCTTAAAAACCCTCAGAAGGCCTTAATTCAGTCTATGCTTATCTTTGGGTACAGCAGAAGAGAATCAATGTATACTGTTACTATTGTCTCTAAGGGCTGAGCCAGGTGTTGACCAGTACACCCAGAAATACCCATTCAATTCCCAGATAATGTTATGATTATGATGATGAAACAGAGCAAGTCTGAGTGTTAATAAAATATTATATACTAGCTCCCAACAGCATTCATGTTTATGTTGCAGCATTGTTCCACGATTTTATTTTTTAAAATGTTTATTATTACGGTTATATGCTATTAGTAATTAGTATTAGTAGTGTTATGAAGCCTTTCACTTTCATACTTTCAACTAGATGCATTAATGATCGCTACTGATACTGGTTTTATAAATGCTGTTTTCACTTTACTCCATAGTCCATTGGGTAGAGGAACTTATTTGTCATTTTCTATATAAAGTTTCCTGAATGTAATACCAGGATTATCAAAATAACTGGTACCAGGACAAAAACAATTAAAATCTTAACAAGCCTTATTTAACTACAGTTTGACAACGCCAAATGAAATAAGAATTGATAATTGGCAATACATACTATAATCACAGAATGTCAAAATTGAATTAATCCTTAGAGGCCATCCATATATTATTTTGCACATCCAGATAAGGGATCACAAATGTTATCTATAGTGTGAAAATGGGGGAGAAGATGTAATAAATTGGCCAAGATACTGTTTGTAAATAGATGACCCCTTGCCCTTATTTTTTTATAGGTATCGTATTAAGCCATCAATGGTAACAAATTAAAAAATTCAATTAATTTCTATCTGGCATTGACTATCGTGAATATCATTCAATAAGGATTATTGGCTGACTGGCTTTCTGCCAAGACTGAAAGCTGTTTAACTTACAATTATGACACTTCTAAAAATTACTCTGAGACTTTACACAAGCCTAAAAATGTTTAAAAAATAAATTATCCCTTCTCGCATCTTAATTACTGATAGGAAAGTATGTCAAACAGAGAGTTATTAAGTGCTTTTACAGCAAAGAAAAGTTTATTTGGCGGCTAATAACTATTTAACAAAAGCTGATGGATGTAGTGTTGTACATAATAATTAATAAAACATTAAATGTTATATTTCTTGTATCTTTGAGTACCCTACTTTGAAATCCATTATTTGCTCATGATTTTGAAATTTATCATTTGTCTAAAGAATTCCAGCAACACCATCTCATCAACAATGATCTCAGAAACGGATATTGGCGAATATGAAATCATAAAAGGTGGTGTGCTGGGAACCGGAGCATTCGCCACCGTATGGAAAGGTCGGGCAAAAAAAGTGAGTTTCTTTGTCATAACTGAATCAATAGCAAAAAATATCAACATTTTAGGTTTTATTAAAATCTTGAAGTCTGATCTGAAGAATTGGGGATAATCCTCACTTTTTTTTTTTTTTTTTTACATGTCCATTTATATATAGGCCTTAATCATAGATAACCGTTTAAACTTATTTAATGATCTTTAACTGAAAATCTGGAGAATTACCCACTTACTAACCGTCTTTAAAGTGAGTTTCTTTGTCATAACTGAATCAATAGCAAAAAATATCAACATTTTAGGTTTTATTAAAATCTTGAAGTCTGATCTGAAGAATTGGGGATAATCCTCACTTTTTTTTTTTTTTACATGTCCATTTATATATAGGCCTTAATCATAGATAACCGTTTAAACTTATTTAATGATCTTTAACTGAAAATCTGGAGAATTACCCACTTACTAACCGTCTTTACTATGACTATAACTTTAATTCATTTTTTTACTTTTTGGTGTAAAAGTACTATTTATTAGATATTCTTTCAGTTATTACTTTCATTTATTCTCTATATTGTCTGTATATCATTTTAGCCATTTCAACCATGATTTTATTTATTTGAGCTGTAGAGTTTACACTTAGTTAACAGTGACCGGTAAACAATGGTACCCGGTTACTAAAAGAAACTCAGGTTTTTAATATATTGGTGGTGCAACACTTTGCCCTCCTTACCACCAAATGTTTCATCATGCTTGCTGTCAGACATAAATAAACACTGTGCATGCATAGGATATAGGGTAGGGGAAATTGACCTAGTTTTGGCACTGCATGACTTTTTCTGTTCCTTGTGCATTGAAGTAGCACTGTGCTGTATCTTTTATATAAAATAAACTCAAATTAATGGTTCTCTGTAGTCTTTAACTTGTGCTTTAATTTTTAAAAGTTAAGAAAATCAAAGTAGATATATAAGTAGTCTTTGATTTAGTGTACCCTTTGGACATTGCTAGTTATTAGATTACACAACAAACAAAAGTAATGGTTATTTTCATTATTTATCTTCACATCTCAAAGCACAGTACCAGGTACCTACAACAGAATTTGACAAGGCATTTTTTAAATTTTGATTTTAAAGGCTTTACAAGCCTAAAACATTTTTTTAAAATTCAAGTCATGAAGAGGGGAAAAAAGCAATGAAAGCTGCCTTCAGGAGATAAATCCTCCCTTCTAATGTAGGTTAAAGCTGTGATGAAAAACTTGTCAAGAAATAAATGTGTTGAAACAAAAGGGACAGTGATTAGCCAAATAGCTAGGTGTCAAAGTTTGAAGTCAAAGGGCACACAGCCCATCTGCAGGTTTAAGTTTGGTGGTGCACATGGCAAGTCACCATCTCAATGATGTGTCTGCAGCAAGTAAACTATGTCTCTGTCACTTAATAGCATAGCCTTTCATGGTAACAGTTCAGCACCTACAAATGAACACAAACCTAAGACACACTTAGCTCCGCCCTTTTGAGACTAAGGGTATCCAGAGTCTTTCATCTGATTTGTTGACACAATTTAAATCCCTGTTGATTGAGTGACTTATTTTTCTTTTCTTTTTTTAACCAGATTTTGTTCTATTATTTCTAATTTTTGCTTGCTGTTTTTAGCTTTGAAATAATTATGGTAACTCTACTCATAAATGTTATAAGTAAATTAGTTGGCACTGCTTGTGTTGGTATCAAAAGTCTTTTTTAATTGTGCATTTGAATTGGATTGTTTTTTGTCCTAAACTTTAATCAGCGTAAATATAGATTTAAACAAATAAATAATGAAATTACCACTTTAAACTGGTTAAAAGCAGTTGTGCAAAAAAAAAACCCACCAAAAATGAAGATAGTGAAAAGGCAATTTTAACAGATATTTACATTTCTCCTCTAGTGATATTACACCCTTTAAAGGTGAAAAATATTTTATGTTACATTACATGGTATAAAAAATCTACTGGTTATGTTACTTTCATGTTTATAAGAAAAATATGATTTGTAAACAGGGCCATATATATGGAATGGGTGGAGTTCATGGTTATGTTTGTTAAATTAATTGTATATACAGAGTGGTGAGCCCTAGGCTGGGGTACAGCGCTATGTAAAACTGCTACTACTACTACTACTAATAATAATATAGAAACAATTTCCACCAGTAAAAAGACGAATTTGATGCCCCTTGTCTTTGTAAAGTACATGGGATTTTATCATCTAACTCAATATTAAGGTCATATCTAATGATGATATTGTCAGCCCCCTGATGTTTGTGCTGGGGGGGGGGGGACATTCACCCCTACCCCCTCCATTTGCAAGGTATAAACAACAGGAAGTCCATTTTTTTACTTCATGTTTTAATTGTGGTGTGTCGTGGAAATCTGGGAAGGAAATTTGATGCCCCTTGTCTTTGTAAAGTACATGGGATTTTATCATCTAACTCAATATTAAGGTCATATCTAATGATGATATTGTCAGCCCCCTGATGTTTGTGCTGGGGGGGGGGGACATTCACCCCTACCCCCTCCATTTGCAAGGTATAAACAACAGGAAGTCCATTTTTTTACTTCATGTTTTAATTGTGGTGTGTCGTGGAAATCTGGGAAGGGTAAAGCTGTGCCATGAGGGAATTAAGGTTGCGGAGCACTTATGTAGGTTGGGGTAGTTAGGAGGACTGACATCAATGTTGTGTTGATAGGGCTCCTGGCAACTAATTTTCTGGCTATTCCTCTAGCTAAGGTTAGGTTTTGTTTTTCGTCTACTTTTGGTATATATTTATACTGGTACAGAAAATTATTTGTTTATTTTTTTTACAACTATGAATCTCAAACCGGTAAGCTGAGCTAACACGCTGACCTGAAGCAATACAATTTGAAAAAAACACCAGGCATTTGTACTAATTGCTTGTCTATTTTATCTGCACCTTGCAGGACCCATCGCAGCTAGTAGCCATCAAAGCTATCAAGAAAAAGAATTTCCTTAAATCACAGCAGCTGCTCAGCAAGGAAATTACAATTCTAAAGGTAATTGCTTTCAGAAGTGCTTTAAACCCTTACATTATCATATCTTGTGGCAATGGGAAAATATTAAAATCCCTCTGCAAAATGTTGAAATGATTTAATATTTTACAATTTAGATAATCTGTAATTAAAATTTCATACAACATAAGATATTTAATTTCACCAGCATGTCTAAAATTGTGGATTTACTGCATGATTTGACATTATTCTGTAGAGAAAGTTCATCATCCTTTTTATCAATTTATTTCACACAATTATTCTTGTTGGTTTATCACAGGAGTTATCTAGCCTGCACCATCGGAATGTTGTTGGTCTGCTAGATTGTGTGGTGAGTACCAAGTCCTGTTACTCTACTATTGTTAATTATGTTTTCTGTCATCCCACCGCTAAGAGTTTTTGAAATTTTCAACTAAATAATAACCCCTAACGAATCGTTTAAGATAAAATAAATTCTCTGTTGGCCTGGGGCTGTTACCAGCATGGGCATGGCAAGCCCACTGGTCATGGCACCATTTGAAAACAAAATCAAACAGTTGAGCACTGTTCAACTGGTGAATGAATAATCCCATTGAAAAGTACCATCCCATTATTGAATACAGTGCTTAAGTAGATTGTCATGAAGAAGTTAATTCCTTAATGTGATACAGCAACAAAGGATCTGAGACAACATTCTCTTTGCACCTTATATATCATCCTCCCCAGTCCTTTGTTTTACCAGCAGTTGAAGTGAGGTGGTTTGAATGTTCCTGTGTGAGTGAGATGTCCTTATTCATATGTCATTTAGTAGCGTGGCAGTTATTTAGACAAATGTCACTTTAGTCCCTTTACAGTAATTTAGTTGCCCAGCAGTAGTTTCCCCAACAAAAGGTTAAATAAATTCCCGCCACATATAAACAAACAAAGGGAATTTTTGTTACACCACTTAGTTGACCTTGACCTACATACCCAGTTATATTTTCTATTTATATGCCATACCTCACCTGGTGATGACCCCTTTAATCTCAGTGGGCCAGGCCATGGTGGATATTCATTGCTTCACTGATGGAAATGTAGTAGTGCCTGAGTTAGTGTGGTATTGCCTGGGTTGGTTGTGGGGGGGGGTTCGTCTGCCTCAAAGACTGTTGATTTGTTAAAGTTAAAGCTGTTTTTCAACTAGGAGTGTTGTCCATGTTGTTTAACTGTATGGGATGTGACCCAATGTATGGGCCAGGCGTATGGGAGGTGATCCAGTTCCACCACTCTAGCCCCCATGTGTCAAGTGAAGAGTTTTGTTAAACCTGTTCCACTGCCAGAAATAGATCTCTTGTCCCCCAGCATCTACATCAACCCATTCCCCAGCATGTAACATCAACCCATTCCCCAGCATGCACATCAATCATCAACTCATCCACCAGCAGGTACATGAACCTCTGCCCCCACACATCCCCCAGTAGGTACGCCCCGAAGTTGTACCACACACAATCCCCTGCTGTACAAAGGCCTACTGTTTATGGAAAAAATGAGAATTTAAATTTTTTTTTGTTGCTTCCTTTCTTTTGTAACACTTGGACCCATCCACTGGCTATCTTCTCAAAATACCCGGACCTGGGGTAAAACAAAAACAACACACAAAAAACTTGACCCACCCGGTTAAGCCCTAGTTCAATGTTCACTGATTCATTGGCGTCACCGCGGTGGGTCCATATTAAGAACCCCTGGCTGAATAGTCAAATCATTAACCTGTTTATTCACACATTAATTGTGGATTAATGTGGGCCGTTTGTGACCACTGGTGCAAAGATACCAGGCGGCTGTCAGGTTTTCCATTGCACTTTGCACTGACTGTCCTTTCTGTTCGTAAGCCGATGAGTACGCGCGTCCCCACTCCTTGGTGGTTCGTTGGGCAAATTTCGATGCCTTGCCCTGAGCCTTAGCTTGGAAAGGGTTCGTTTGAATGAAGACTGCCATTTCAGAATTCTTCTGGTATATATTTTTTTTCAATTAAAGGCATACGTTTTAAGTGCGGTAGGTTAAACAGGGTCACCTGGAAGTCGGTGAGACGCGAGACAGGATTGTGGGTCCGTCAGTCAAGTTTATATGTAGGTCACAGTGCTGAGGCCCTGTATAAAAATACAACTAAGTCACCAAAGTGTTACCTGGTACACCGGAACAAATCTTATGTCGCACGCAGTTCGGGAATGGGAGTCACAGGTCATTGTGCTGCTACTGCCCGATAGGTGAGCTGGCGCGATTGGCTTGTGGAAGTTTGATTAGACCTTCGTCGGGTCAGTTTTAGACCTGACACACTCCAGCCTCAAGCCTGAGATCGCTGATGAGAGCTCGGGTCAGCTTGGAGTGATGATTCCTCTCAATAAGAGTGTCAAGAGTCTGTCGCCATGTTAACGTGTAGGTCTATTCAATGTCGTGGTACGCAAAAAGCCCCCCCCCCCCACCCACCCATGTTAACGTGTAGAGGGTCAGCTTGGAGGGATGATTCCTCTCAATAAGAGTGTCAAGAGTCTGTCGCCATGTTAACGTGTAGGTCTATTCAATGTCGTGGTACGCAAAAAGCCCCCCCCCCCCACCCACCCATGTTAACGTGTAGGTCTACTCAGGCTGGTGGCAAACAACCTACACCCTCCCTTAATTATTAATGTTAACGTGTAGGTCTACTCAAGGTCGTGGCAAGCAAAAAAGAGCGCCCCCCCACACACACACACACTCGGTGCAAAGGCTGGATTTATTAATTGCCCGCTCTATCCCAAGTGTGTATAACATTTTAATATGTCAGGCACATTTTGTACGAAAATGACGTTTTTCGCACCCCGCTGAAGATGGCGCCATGGGCCTACTTGCACTGCAATGACCGATTTAAAGGGGGTGTCGCTTCAATGGTGTAAAACTATACTATGTGCCTTTTAATGCCCCTAGCCGGGTTTATATGGAGTCACCATTTTCTGTATCATCTGCCATGTACCGTTTGCCTGCCTGTGATTAGTTGTAACACCCTAAGTGGCTGATGCAACGTCACAAGATACTGATGTCAATGAGCTACTCTAGTTGATAATACAGAACACATCACTGAAATATACACTTTCCCCGTTGGCTACTTTTGTTTTTGGTTTTAAAGTCAATACCCACAAAATGAGTCCATCCCCCGCCAGCCAAAGAACCGCTGGCGTAGAATGCGTCTGTGTGGGCATGACGTCGTGCATGCTGCATGTGCTAGTGCTACCTTGAGGAGAAATGAAGTCAGTAGGTTTTATCAGTGAAAACTGGCTGGCTGAAGAACGCAGGCATGGACCACGTGTTTCATGTGTGCTGCTGCTGCTGCACGGTGGAGGGCAATGGTGAACTCCGTTGTTGGGCAATGGTGAACTCCGTTGTTGGGCAAGGGGGAACTCCGTTGTTGGGCAATGGTGAACTCCGTTGTTGGGAAATGGTGAACTCCGTTGTTGGGCAATGGTGAACTCCGTTGTTGGGCAATGGTGAACTCCGTTGTTGGGCAATGGTGAACTCCGTTGTTGGGCAATGGTGAACTCCGTTGTTGGGCAATGGTGAACTCCGTTG
>CAXITT010000037.1:1812972-1832810 GCA_964033795.1 Lymnaea stagnalis
CCCCCCCCCCCCCGGCCATACTATGCCCGGACTGACGCAGACTGTTATTCGGAATCAGGACATGTCTTTGGTGACTTGTGCTGTCTTGAACCTGCAGTGGTTGTCCTAAACCTGCAGGGGTTGTCCTGAAGCTGCAGTGGTTGGCACAGTGTCTGTCCAAGTCCAGGCGAATGAACTGCTGCATGTCTGTGATGTGAGGTCTGTTCAGTGGTCTCTATTGATTCTATTCGTTACTTGATGCCTTGTATTTGTTACACACACACACACTCAATCTCTCTCACACTACCTCCATCTTTCTCCCCTCTCTCTACCTCTTCCTCCCCCTTTTTCTCCCTCCTTCCCCTCTTTTCTCCCCCTCTTTCTCTCTCTTTTTCTCTCTTCCTCTCTCTTTGTTTCTATATCTCTTTCTTCCTCTCTCTTTTTCTCTATCTTTGTTTCTCTTTCTCTATCTTGGTTTCTTTTTCTTTCTCTCTCCCCCCACCCCCTCCTCTCTCTTTTTCTCGCCAATGTGGCTTGATCGCATACGAAAATGGTGTAGTCTCGGTTAGTTCTGTCCAATGTATGTTTGGCGCACTGAGACATTCTGTCAAATGTATGTTTGGCACACTGAGACATTCTGTCAAATGTATGTTTGGCACACTGAGACATTCTGTCAAATGTATGTTTGGCACACTGAGACATTCTGTCAAATGTATGTTTGGCACACTGAGACATTCTGCCGAATGTATGTTTGGCGCACTGAGACATTGTGTCCAATGTATGTTTGGCGCACTCAGACATTCTGTCCAATGTATGTTTGGCGCACTGAGACATTCTGTTCACGGATCTCGGTCACAGTGATGCCCCACATCTTGTAAACAACTTTAAGGCGACGCCCAATTTTATCCGCTGCCAATCTACGTGGAGAGGGACTGCAATAGTCATTTAATAACAGTACTGAAGGACAGTTTTTTGTTCATGCTTCTGTTTACACACTTCTCTCTTTAGACAAATAGGAGGATCTAACACCTGACGGTCATTTTTTAAACATTCAACAGTCAATGTCTCGTTTTTTATCTTGTGAAAATCCGACCGAATTCTGAAATTCACCGAAAACTCTAATTTCCTTGTGAAAACTCTTATTTCCTTGTCGTAGAGGAAGTGACGTTACATTTCCTTATGATCTTGCCATAACCCTCCACGCAAGTATCGATCCACTTTCAGATTGGCTTCCTTCTCTGAAATCTCTCGCGTCGTCACGTGGGTTGTGCTCTCCGTCCGTGTCATTCAGTACCATCAACACATCCCGTCGTGTTTCTTCATTCGACCACAGATCCTTGTTTTAAACGACACCAATCAGTGACATGTTTTACAATGTTTGGTCGGGTGATATGTGTGACCACGGCAACCGTTTCCACTTTGTGACGAGGCAAGCTTCCGTTGACGTTCAATCCATAAATCTGTCAAAAGTTGGTCCGTCAATGGTCACGCTCTGTAAATAAGGTCCTCATTTCGTCGTTTATTTTTGTGGAAGAGAATGTCGCCAAACTGACGTCTTTGCTTAATTGAACAGATGTCGTAAAACTGACGTCTTCGCTCAATGGAACAAATGTCGTAAGACTGACGTCTTTGTTCAAATGAACAGATGTCATAAAACCGATGTCTTTGCTCAATTGAACAGTTGTCGTAAAACTGACGTCTTTGCTCAACTGAACAGATGTCATAAAACTGATGTCTTTGCTCAATTGAACAGTTGTCGTAAAACTGACGTCTTTGCTCAACTGAACAGATGTAAAACTGACGCCCTTGCTCAATTGAACAGATGTCGTAAAACTGACGCCCTTGCTCAATTGAACTTGAGCGCCCGAACTGTATGTGACCCCACAACGTCATACCACTAAAATATCTCTCCCTTGTCCACATGGTCAGTTCCAACACCGGCGGCATTCTGACTGCAATCGATAATGGCCCTGGTTACATTAAGCCGTGTTTGGCATATCAGACTTGGACTCAGACCAGAGACATTTGGTCAAGTCTAAAAGTCAAGACCAGAGACATTTGGTCAAGTCTAAAAGTCAAGACCAGAGACGTTTGGTCAAGTCTAAAAGTCAAGACCAGAGACGTTTGGTCAAGTCTACGAGTCAGACAGAGACATTTGGTCAAAGTCTACAAGTCTGTGTTTTTGCTAAGGTTTCGTTGGAGACGTCATCGCCCACCTTTATCTCAGCGTCACAGGAATCAGTGGATACACCAGACACTTGCTACCGTGGGGGATTTGGGGGCAGGGGAGGGGGGCTGATCAGCGGGGGGGTGTGTGAAGGGAATGAGAAATCGATTCTGAGATTGTCCTTGGGCCTGCAGACCTCACAACACGTCTGTTCACTCCGGCTTCCGGGCTGAGAATCAGAAGGGTTGTGGTGGTGGTGGGTGTAAGAGGGTGCGTGGGGGGGGGGGGGAGGCGATAAACCAAATCAAGAGAGGAGTTTGGGCTATATAGGAAACTACTTGCAGTTATGGCGTGCTTGAAGTAGTATATTACTCAGTAATAAGTTAGAGCATCAAGCACTCTGGGTAAAACATAGGCGGGCAGCTGGTCCATTGGTCTACTGGAAACGACCTCTTTAAGTTTTGCAACCTTTATTTGTGGGCCAAGAATGGCTAAGTCTCTGTTACTATTGGCAGTACCTTGTCTATCGTCAACATCCTGTCTTTTGTCAGCTTCCCGTCCCCGTCTATTGTCAGCATCATGTCTATCGTCAACATCCTGTCTTTTGTAAGCTTCCCGTCTATTGTCAACGTCCTGTCTATTTTCAGCATCCTGTCTATTGTCAGCATCCTGTGTTCACGATTAAAGCAAGACACAATCGAACGTGAAGTCTTTGTGACCGGACCTGTCAAATATTTATTACCGACATTAAAGCTACGGCACCCTTTCCTTTTTTAAAAAAAATGGTTTTGCTGTCATGCTACATGCATTTTTAAATATATTTTTTTAACAATTACCTTCTACAATTGTGACGATTTTTATTACTGAAACGTCTTGCCAAGTAACATCATTTCAATCCTTCAACATCTTATTTGTAGTTCCGTCACTCCTTGCCTATCTAGGTTAATGCCAGATTTAGGCTTTTAGCGGCCATCTTGCCTCGAGCATTGATCGTAATTTTGATGATCTCTGACACCTTTCTATATCTAAGAGGCAGCCAGCCCCTACACATGTCAGCAGATCTTTCCAAACATGTCAGCAGACCTTTCCAAACATGTCAGCAGACCTTTCCAAACATGTCAGCAGACCTTTCCAAGCGATACTTTTATTTTCACAGTTTCATTCATTTCTCCCCGTTACCTATATTCAAGCAATCTATCAGCCTAGAAAATACTTGTGACATGAGTGTCGCCAAGAGTAATGGTCACTGAATTTCATCACGCGATAGATCCACTCCCTGGGCCATTCGGAGATACCTCGCTGTAACCTCTGCTGTAACTCACACCTTAGAGCGGCCGTGAGTAATTCAGTTACGGCTGGCGGCCACAGCTTGCTTGGAGGCTAAAAACTGCACAAGAATGTGTCGCACGCCGTAAGATTGAGTTTTATGGAAGAAACTGAAACAGTCCGCACGAACTCACCAATCTACCTCCCGGTAATCTACCTCCCAATAATCTACCTCCCGATATATCCACATGTTAGAAAGGGACAGTTTGCCTGCGGAATCAAAATTGAAATAGGATTATTTCGTGTTTTAAAAATATGTATATATTTATAATACCTTTACTAAACCCGGGCCATATCCCCCATAGTGTACATCTGTTGCTGCTTAACTTAGACCCCCGCTGGTCTGACTTTGACTCCATGGATTTATAGCTGCTGAGTGTGGTGGGAAAACTCGGTCTACCGAACATTCCATGACGTCACGGTGGTGGGAAATTTGAAATGTGTCAACACTACTTCATGGTGTTGTTCGAAACTAAAAATAGACCAGCGGGAATACATACCCGATAGTGCTGATGTACCGGTACTTAGCTGTTGTGTCTCAGGTCTCCAGTATGAGCAGAACAATTAAGTCCAAGTGCTGTATTTTTATAAATATCTAGAAGTGGACCCCTTTGTTCAACATGAATAGTTAATTTATCTCTTTTTTTTAACAAATTAACTGCATACTTATTGTTTACAATTGTTTTAACTTTTCAACTGGCCTGGTGTTGGACATTGACACTTTGAAGGCTCATACGATGACTTTAGTGGACTAAAGTGCTTCCCAGTGTAGTGGTAAACATAACAAAATGTGGAGCGGTGGGTGGTCTTATGTGACCTACTGTTAAATGTGGGTGTAGATGGTCCTAAGTGACCTACTATTAATGTGGATGTTGATGGTCATAGATGACCTATTGTTAATGTCGATGGTCCTAGGTGACCTATTGCTAACGACGTGGGTGTGGATGGTCCTACGTGGCCCATGGGCGCCCGCAGAAAACTTTCTAGAATGTTTTAATATAGTTTTAATTTACTGTAGCGTATTTGTATGGTGAACGAACGGACAGGACATCAGCTTAGTTACTTTCTCTTTATTTTCTCTTTACTTTAATACATTTTTTGTCTATTTTGTCTAAAAAAAAATTATCCAATCAATCCAGGGGGGCAAGTGCCCCCCGCGGGCGCCCATGACGTTGCCTATTGTTAATATGGGTGTGGATGGTCCTAGTTTACCTATTGTTAATGTGGATGTTCTTAGGTGACCTATTGTTAATGGGGATGGTCCTAGATGACCATCTGTTAATGTGGGTATGGATGTTCCTAGGTGACCCAATGTATGTCAACTCCGATTGCAACATCTTGTGTCAGGTTTCATGACAAGGGTTTATCACTCTCTTAAAATGTTGTGGGTAAACCAACAATTGAGTCATGGCGTCTCCCAGATGGTGCCTAACTGTGTGAACGACTTATTGAACAACTCGGTCAGTAGATCAAGGTGACGAAGT
Source organism: Lymnaea stagnalis (assembly GCA_964033795.1). Lineage (NCBI taxonomy): Eukaryota > Metazoa > Mollusca > Gastropoda > Lymnaeidae > Lymnaea > Lymnaea stagnalis. The sequence continues at coordinate 1,817,929 of CAXITT010000037.1, forward strand.
TTGGCAATCTCTTCTCTTTGTCTCTGTCACACGTGTATCTTGTTGTGATTCCCTTGGACTTTTGACATAATCTTTTATCGTGGTGGGGGGGGGGGGGTAATTTCCACAAACCTTGACAGTTGATGCCCCTGAAGTTAGTTGGATACGAATAATCGGTTACCTTAACCAATCAGTTACCTTACCAATCAGTTACTTTACCAAACAGTTACCTTACCAAACAAATTTACCTTAACAAACCATCAATTATCTTACCGAACAGTTACCTCACCAATCAGTTACCTTAACGGTATTGTTAAATCCGTTGTTAGATCAAATTTTAAAGTGATACAATCCCACCCCCATAAAGTGAGACCATTATAACCTCATAAAGTGAGACCATCACACACACATTCCTTTAAACTTTAAAGATTGCTTTCAGAGTTTGGGGAGCCTTGAAGCACTCATTGATCTCGTGTAAATGGCGCGAGGCATAAACTGGGAAGTGCGCAGGTTTGAACCCGTTCAAGACTCGTTATGAATACCTATGGTATATTGTATACATGAAAGAGATCTGTCAACTTTTTAAACCTGTCTCTCAAACGACGGCGGCAGTTAGCTTCGTGTGTCTGTAAGTCTAACCATCCCAGGATGGCCAGGTTTACTAAGTGCGGTGGATAGATACTTATACAAGACAGTCATGTGCGTCATTAACAAGAAGTTTTTTTAATATTACTTTATAAAATTTTTTTTTTAAAAACGAAATGAGGTCACCAAAAGGTTGTCAAGGGCGAGGTCACTCAGCTGTCGTTTGTTTATCAACAAACCTCGCTCAGCGCTAAAAATAAGTTGATTTCAATATCTTAACTGCCTGAGGACTGGTGACGCTAAAGTTGATGTACTTGAAGGTTGAAACTGCGGGACAGGCGTGGTACAGATGACGTGTCGTTATGCTTGGCTCAGTGCCTCTCACGGTGTGTGTGTGTGTGTGCTTGTGTGTGTGTGTAAAAAAGGGGGGGGGTTGTCGTATAGAGTTGTCAAATATTAATTATATAAAGTTTTGATCCAACAACGTCAGAAACACAGATTAAAAAAAAAAAAAGGGGGGGGGGCATCTCATTTTCCCAGCCCAGTGACTAGCCGCTTTCGTGAGTTTTATTGAGTGAGAACCCCTGCAGGTCAAGGACGATATCGCTTCGACGTATTGTACTTCTGCCAAAGAAGATTAATGTTTGGAGAATCCCCCTCGGGTCAAGGGTCATATTGCGTTTAGTTAGTTATTGTACTAGCCAGTCGGCGATACAAGCTTGTGAATTATGTTGTTTATATGCCTAAAAGTACATCGCCTTTTGTGGAGGGTGGGAATCTGTGTGGGGGGGGGGGCGGAGGGCGTAGCTACTGACACGATGTTTCCCCCAAGATGGAAACTTGCACCGTAAATTTATTCTTGAAATTGATTGAATGGGTCAAGGGTTGGTTAATGTTTGTCACCACCCCCACCCACCACCCCAATAGCTTACTGCACCAAATGATTCACTGGTCCAATGGCTTACTGAACCAACGGCTTGCTGAACCGGCGACATACTGAACCAACGGCTTACCTGGACAAAGGGCTTACTGAACCAGTGGCTTACTGGACCAATGGCTTCCTGGACCAAGGGCTTACTGAACCAATGGCTTACTGAACCAATGGCTTACTGAACCAAGGGCTTACTGGACCAATGGCTTACTGGACCAATGGCTTACTGGATCAATGGCTTACTGAAAATAAATGTGACTTATTGAACCGGTGGCTTACTGAACCAATGGCTTACTGAAAATGTGACTTACTGAACCGGTGGCTTACTGAACCAGCGGCTTACAAATGATAACGCTCGGTAAAGAACATGAGACATGAATGAAGCCAGTACACCAAACTACCGAGGGTCGGCTGTAGGCGTGTGCGTCTGTTTCGTGGCTTCTCATTGACCGCTCATGGGGGACCATTCATGGCACTCCTCTTACGTGCGATGTTTTGAAGTTGCTCGTGTGTGTGGGGTGTGTGCGTGTGTTTGAGGTGGAGGGGAGAGGGGAAACCGGTGAATGCAAAGAGGCTGACGATCGATTCCATCCTGGTCACACAAACCTCTAGTGAAATGTAGTGGAAACTAGTGCAACCACTACAGTCTATAGGCTGCTGATGTCCTGGTCACACAAACCTCTTGTGAAGTGTAGTGGGAGCCTGGTGCCAAACACTACAAGCTGCTGATGTCCTGGTCACACAAACCTCTTGTGAAGTGTAGTGCAAACCTGGTGCCAAACACTACAAGCTGCTGATGTCCTGGTCACACAAACCTCTTGTGAAGTGTAGTGCAAACCTGGTGCCAAACACTACAAGCTGCTGATGTCCTGGTCACACAAACCTCTTGTGAAGTGTAGTGGAAACCTGTTGCCAAACACTACAAGCTGCTGATGTCCTGGTCACACAAACCTCTTGTGAAGTTTAATGGGAACTTGTGCAAACTCTACAGGCTGCTTATGGATAGATTGGAAGAAAATGGACGTTTGGGTGCTAGATGATTAGTGGCCCCATTGTTAGGTAGGAAACAAAGAAGTAACAGTGAATGCTCAACTTTTCATCTCTGATCAGAATTGTACAGTATCTAGGCAGGCAGTGAGTGGTACGCCTGACATAATGAAACACACATGTCACACTCCACACAGGTACTCCACACAGGTACTCCACACGTAAGAATCAACAAATTTGCACCACACATGTACACGACACATAAGAATCCACATATGAACACTGCATATGTACTCCATGTGTAAGAATTAACACATGTACACCACATATGTACTCCACACATGGACTTCACTCATACAAATCTGCACATGTACTCCACACATGTACTCTAGAAATAAGACTCTACACAAGTACACCACACATGTTTTTTTTTAAACATAAAACTCAAAACACAAGAACAACATTTAAGAATCCACACATGAGAACACACACAAGAAATCACACAAAATACTCCAAGCAAGCCATACATACACTCATACACTTTGCTATGACCAAATATTGAGAATCATTTAGTTTAAAGGGGTAAGTTCTGTTAGTGACATAACCCCCCCCCCCCTTTCCTTACATCATCATAAATACACTGAGCTTCAGTAACTTTCAGCATATTCTCCTATGTCAACTATGAGTTTTATTTATGCTCGTTTCCAGGACCTAGCAATACTCAACAACTGAAAGTAATTGAAGATATCCACTTGTTCTGCTAAAAAGTACTTGACTTGTTAGTATCAATGGGAGGCTGTGTTGTGATCTCATAATGGGGAAATTCATTTTTATGTGTCTTTGCCATCACTGATCAGACTTTGTATTGTTAGGGAGGATTTCCACCAGTTGAAATGTTGCAAATCACCAGACATATGAACTGTTGTCTTTAATTGAATTTCTTTCTTCCACCACTGGTAAAGTAGAACAATGATCAGCTTGGATGAATGCTCCCTGCACTAATTGATGTGTACCAGAGATGTGATAATGGCTTTGTTTTAGCCCCTGTACACAACAGATGAATGTTTGTGTGTTTTAATCAAAAACTTGTCTGTATTTAAAATAATTACATTATTTCTGAATAGAATATTACTCTTGGTGTAAAGATGCTAATATTGAAATCTATTTCAACATACAATGTCACTTTACATATAAATGATATCTTGTTACACTTAAATTTAAAAAAAATATGGGGAAATAATTGACATTCAGGGACTTCTTTTATTAAAGCACTATGAACCCTCTTTGCTACTCTGTCAGAGATTCACTCCCTTTTTAAAAAAAAAAAAAATAAATAAATGTGTCCAGCAATTTACTTAACAATGAAACATTTCTTGAACAAACTTTGAAACATATTTCTGTTATTGTTGTTTCCAAGGTCATTATTTAAGATTCTCAAATATTGGTTTTTAAAAAAGTGTCTATTTGAAAATGAAGAATTGTACAATTTTATTGGGGGAAAAATGTTGACCAATCTCTTACACTAAAATATTGTGTTGAACTTCCAAAGATGAAACTGAGTAAGACTTTGGGCTTATGTTGATTTTTTTAAAAACACACATTTTTATAGGAAACATTTTTTTTTAAAAATATAGCTTTTTTTTTAGGCCCTTGTAGAAGTGATCAGTGAAGAGTACCTAAAATGATTGTTTCCCTTCAGTGAGTTATGCCCATTTTATTTTCAGTATTGTTGTTTGCAGACCTGAACTTTCTCAAGTATTTAATATAGTCTAATACCAAAAGCCCTAACAAAAGTCTGAATATCTTTTTACACTTGTACCCCAAGTTCTTAATGTCAGTTGTATGCACATCATTTGTAAACAGCAGCTGGTTTCTTCTTTTTAACAAAAGAAAAATTGATTTTGTCTTTTCAGGAGCTCAAAGATGATGTTTGCCTGGTCATGGAGGTAATGTTACAGATCTTGTAACTCTAGCTTTATTTATACATCATTAGATGTTATAGAATTGAATTATTCTTTAAACAATTACTGTCACTGTTTAAATGAAAGAGGTTATCTTTTCATGTAATTGTTACACATTTGTGAGACTCAGTAAACAGATTCATTACAATTTATTGAGATTATAATTTGGCATGCCCAGAAAATGCTTTTTAATTACTTTCTAGCCCAGCGGTTCTCAACATGTGGGTCGTGATCCCTTTGGGGGTCAAACGACCCTATCACATTGTTCGCCTAAGACCATCTGAAAACACATAAACTCTACAGATGTGAATTAGCAACGAAAATAATTTTTTGGTTGGGGGTCGCCACAACATGAGGAAATATATTAAAGGGTCGTGGCATTAGAAAGGTTGAGAACCTCTGGTCTAGCAGCTTACAAGAGCAGAAATTTTAAACATAATTAAAATGGAAAAGGCATATGTTTTCAATCAATTAAAATATTTTTAAACCATTGTCTCATGGGGTCCCTTGTTTATTATTGTTTTTTCACTAGATGAAAACTAGAATAAACCAGTAGTGCTGTGTATTTAGTTGGGGTTAATTGTTGTTTCATGTAGTATGTAAAAATTTAATCTTCTCTTCTCATGTTTTAGTACTGCAATGGAGGGGATTTGGCAGACTGTCTACACAGTAAGTCTAACTATTTCATTAGATAGTGAGGCAGGTTCAAGTGTACTGACATGTAACAGAAATTAGCACATGATTAAGCACGCTTGTTGGTACTAGGAACACAAAATTTGTTTGAATAACTTAAAATCCTTGCGTAGATATCTACAATCTATCCGGGCTTTAGATATCTTAACACTGTTGCATAGAGATTTACAATTTATGACAGAGATCAGGTATCTGTTACTTCAACACTTCATAAATGATTTTGACCTTGTTAAAGCAATGCCCACAAAGGACCTAGGCTATCATACCCCACTGAGTGTTAGAGGCTACCATAGTGCACCCCACTGGCAGTGGTAGTGTGAAGAGCTTTATACCACATAAACCTTATTGAACTCCAAAATGGTGTCTTTTTTTAAAAAACTCTATATGTCTATTGCGGACCCCAAAAATGAGGAATTACAAAAGAAGGAAAATATTAGTGATATCAGAATTACCATGGCAACAAGAGTAGCCATTAATGTTAGAAGGCAAACGGCCAGGTCCACGAGTTTATTGCTGAATGTCTTGAGATTGAGCATTGTAAAAAGCTCACACCATCTAAGTCATTTGTATTGGCATTGTGAGGCTATGCAAAAAGAAGTGAGACTGATTTGAGGCTCATCACATGCTATGTGAATGTTAATCTTTTTTAGTTGCCAACTTATACATGTATTGCTGATGCAGTCATTGGGCTGACACCTGATTCTGGCCAAATATCAGTAGAAATAATTATACAGTTGAATGAATCATTGACATTTTGAAGTCATATTTCAGTTGATATAAAAATATAATTGAATCGTTGAAATTTTTAGGTCAAATTTTTAATTTCCTTATGATCCTTTTTTCTTTTTTTTTTTCCCTTGAAATTTTTTTAATCTTTATTTTAAAAACACTAAAAAGTAACTGTGTTTAACCTTGGATTGGTTTTTATTTGTTTGTGGGCTTCTCTTCCATCAGGGAATGGCACATTGAGTGAGGACACATTATGTTCATATGTCAAACAGATAGGTGAGTCTCTAATACATCAGATAGGTTTCATTCTCTTGAATTATGTGTAGTAGTTCAGATCATTGCTTTTTAAAAACGTGATCGACAGCTTTTTTTTTTCTCAACAAGACAAATTGACTGATTTCAGGGATTAATCATTGTTTAATCCAGGGATTTAATCATTAATTAATCCAGGAAATTGATCATTGTTCAATCCAGGACTTTAATCATTGTTTAATCCAGGAATTTAATCATTGTTCAATACAGGATTTTTAACCTTTTTGCAGCGCTGCACACCCTCCTGATTTCAAAACATTTCCATCATCCCCATCTCGATCTCAGCTCCTCCCCCTACACTCCAGGATTTTAAAAATGCTAATAAAAAGGAACGAAAAAACTTATTTTCTGGGTCTTAACTCCCCTGGGTCACCCTCTGTTTTAAAAAAAAAAAAGGCTGATTTGTACAGAAAGACTTTTTTATATTTTTTAATTTTGTGAAAAAGCAGTTTAATTTTTGTTTCTGTTCATGAAATAATGTAACCAAAAAAAAAAAAAAAAAAAGGGTGATTTGTAAAGAAAGACTTTTTTATATTTTTTAATTTTGTGAAAAAGCAGTTTAATTTTTTTTTCTGTTCAAAAAATAAAGTAACAAAAAAAAAAAAAAAAAAAATCTGCCACAGATGTAATTATATTTCACTGATCTTCAGCTGAAGCTATGAAAGCCTTACAACAGAAGGGAATAGTTCACAGAGACCTGAAACCTCAGAACATTCTACTCTGTTACGAGGGGACGAAATATCCACATCCATCAGATATGTTGCTCAAGATTGGTAAGTAAAACTTGGGCAACTTCCCAAAGGGCTGCTATCTTTGTAGTGACATGATTTTTTTCTGATGGGATTTCTGAGGGGCTTTGAAAAAATTGAACGTTGACCTTGACATTGATGAAACTGAAGCATAAGACAGAGAAAGGTTGAAATCAGTTGGTCCTCAATGCACTACAAAAGGAGGTGGAATTCTAATCAGATTCCTTTCCATTGTTCCACTTTCATCCAATTTTTTTTAGAAGTAAGAAATGGCTTCATCTTAAAGTAGAATTTAAATAATTTTGTACTAGATCACCATTAGCATCTAGCAGTTTTGAAATCCAGTCACATACATCTCACCCCCCCCCCCCTTTCCCTCCACCATCTCTAAATTCCCTTTCACATCTCAACCTCCAAACTCTCCCTTCATCAAGTTACTCTATTGAACACAGGCAAACATTTGTTGTTGGTCCTTGTATTCATATTTTATTCATTTCCAGCTGACTTTGGCTTTGCTAGGTTTATAATTGGGGCAGAGATGGCCACTACACTTTGTGGATCTCCAATGTACATGGTAGGGAATCATCTTGTTGTTTTAACCAATCAAAGCAGATAACATTTTTACATCTGTTCATTCATTTTTATTAAGTTTTTATTTTTTTATTTTTTTTTTTCAAAGAATTAAAACCAATATGAAATTTTTATAAGGGTTTTAAAAAAAAAAATGTTGCCTATGGTTATTTCTTGCTCCTAGTCTTTGCCTTCTTGTTCACTTGCAGCGTGTAAAAGTGGTTTTATCATCTTTTTGTTTTAACCAATCAAAGCAGATAACATTTTTACATCTGTTCATTCATTTTTATTAATTTTTTATTTTTTTATTTTTTTTTTTCAAAGAATTAAAACCAATATGAAATTTTTATAAGGGTTTTAAAAAAAAAATGTTGCCTATGGTTATTTCTTGCTCCTAGTCTTTGCCTTCTTGTTCACTTGCAGCGTGTAAAAGTGGTTTTTATTAATATTATTATTTCCTGATGTTTAGGCCCCTGAGGTGATCATGTCAGTCAAGTACAGTGCCAAAGCTGACCTGTGGAGTATAGGGACAATCCTATACCAATGTCTGACTGGACGCGCTCCTTTCCAGGCTCAGAACCCACAAGAGTTGAAGAAAAAATATGAGAAGAGCCCAGGGTTAAAACCAAAGTAAGTGGCTTGTTGTATGTTTAAATATCACTTTTCATTTCTTTTAACCTTTTTGCTACTGATGATGTCGACGTGACGTCACGATTACCCACATTCAATTACCAAAGACGTCATATTGTCGTCATAACAAAGAGGCAAATAACTTTTCTGAAATACCAAGGACGTCACTTCTACGTCATATTTCAATGCTATATAATTCCTTATTCGTTAATCTATAGAGAAGTTAAAAAGTGAATCGGATAGACAATGAAAAATACAGGAAATTTCTTCTTTTTTTTTTATTGAAATTTTTTTAAAAAATGTTTTAAAAAAATATTTTTATTGATGAGTCAGCAAAAATATGTGCCCAAAAACCAGCGGTAATGGAAGGGTTAATGATATTCTTCTCATAGTTTTTAATAAACCAAGCATTATACGACGGGTTTCGCAGCCCAAGATTTTTTTTTTAGAATTCATCAAAGATAAAAGAACTAAATAATTGTTTTGAGATTTTCCATTTGGTCTAAGACATTTTATTTATTCATGTAACTGATGTCACTGATGTTCTTGTTGATGTCGTTGGCTCATCAGAAATGTCACTGATGTTGTCTCATCAGAAATGTCACTGATGTTTTTATTGATGTTGTTGGCTCATCAGAAATGTCACTGATGTTGTTGGCTCATCAGAATCAGATCTTTGCTGGCTATGTCTCGAGGTTGTCTTGGGTGGAAGTCATCTTCCTGAAACATCAACTTCTTAAGCCCTACTGATGTGCATGGCTAGTTTTGTACACAGGCCATCTGTACATATGTTGCAGTTTGCGCACATTACTTGGCCATTTGATTGGAAACAATTGATTGCATTTATTTCTACAGCATACCTTCCAGTACATCACCAGAACTGAGAGATCTACTCATGAGGATGCTCAAAAGAGATGCTGAGGAGAGGATATCATTTGGTGAGTGATCTAGAGGTTGTAAAGAAGTTGAAAGTTAAGAGTCTTGAAATAGCTTCATGCTTTGGAGGATGGGATGGCTCAGTGTTTCTCAAAACGGTGGTCCATGGACCGGCGCCAGTCCCCGAGTGTTACGTTGCTGATGCACACAACATGAATATTTATGGTTGAATAAAAAGAAAATGTTATTTATAAATCTGGCACCGGTCCCTGATACAATTTCAAAACATGTCCACTGGTCCGCTAAACTTAAAAGTTTGGGAACGTTGGGATAGCTGAATGTTTGTTTTATTTAAATCTTCTATGCAACTGTTTTTTATATTAAAAAAAAATGTCACTTGTCATTTTTTCATTCTTTTGTACAGAGGAATTCTTCAGCCATCCTTTTTTACAGTTGCCCACTCCCAAAGGTTGGTCCAAGTTAACTTAACTCTAATTTCAGTTGCTGTAACCGTGCTATCATTTGATGATAGGGAGCACAATCAAGACGTTTCAAGCATCCTTACATAACTTAAATTTGATAACGTATAAAGTACTGTTATTCCTTTGCCATACAGTCATTAAGCATTATATGTAACATATGCTTGTCCCTATTCAAGAGACATTTTCAACTATTTGTTAACTGTGTTCACACCCACCTCAACATTGTTATTTCTCCAGCAATGTCTCCACCGGTGTCGGTCCCCAAGCGCAGGTCAAGCTCCTCATCTGACAGTTCCACGCCAGGCAAGTCACCAGGGAAGTCGCCGTCACCTTCACGAACCAAGAGGAGTCCTTCCCCGGCCCCACCACCAAAAATCAGTTCTGTGAGTTGGGAGAAGTTAGTTCAGTCATTTTTAGACATTGTTAGTTATAATGCATATCTCTTTTGTGTTGCCCTAAAAGCTTGTGGGGAAATTGACTATTAATTCAAGAAGAGAACAAATTTAAGTGAGAAATTTAATTTTGGAAGATTTCTAGTTTAAAATTTTAAACACTGCCAACTACCGCCCTGTATCTCTCACTAGCGCAGTATGTAAACTATTGGAGCACATAATCGTAAGCGTGATCATGAATCATCTGGAAAGACCCAATATACTCAATGACTGTCAGCATGGCTTTCAAGTCAAAAGATCATGCGAGACCCAACTCCTTGAATTTGCTGAAGAATTGACGACCAACTTGGAGAACAGCAAGCAAACTGATGTGCTTGTGCTGGACTTTTCAAAAGCGTTTGACCATGTCAACCATAGCTTGCTATTTCACAAACTGCAGAGATATGGGATTCAAGGCACTACCAAAACATGGATCTCTAGCTTCCTCAGCGACCGATGCCAGGCAGTAGTGGTAGATGGCAAAACCTCCTCCTTTGTTGGTGTTAAGTCAGGGGTCCCCCAGAGCTCAGTGCTAGGCCCTTGTTTGCTCCTAGCATATATCAATGATCTGCCCGAGAAGCTGACCTCAAGCAAAACTGTTCACAGACGACACGGCGGTATATTGGACAATCGTCAACAGTTCTGACCAGATCCAGCTCCAACAAGACCTCAATCGGTTAGCTGAGTGGGAGATGAGCTGGGACATGGAATTTCATCCCGTCAAGTGCCAGACCCTGTCAGTCTCCAGAAGCAGATCCCCTCTAAACCACTCTTGCGAATTGCATGGCCATATTCTTGAGCCAGTTTCCTCAGTTAAGTACCTAGGTGTTATCATTCAAAGAGAGGTCCGCTGGGACGAGCACATTAACAGTGTGTGCAACCGGGCAAACAAGACCCTGGGGTTCCTAAGGCGCAATCTGAAGATCAGCAACTCAAGCATGAAAGAAAAAGCCTATAAAGCCTTTGTCCGGCCTCTTTTAGACTATGCTTCTACAGTCTGGGACCTATTTACCCAGAAAAGCATCGACAGGTTTTAGGCGGTCCAGCTAAGGGCAGCACACTTTGTCCTGAACCGCTACAGAAACACCTCAAGTGTTGGCAGCATGCTAGAAACACTGGGCTGGTCAACATTGGAAGAACGACGACGACCATCCAGACTCACCATGTTGTACAAGATCAAAAATGGGCTGGTCCACTGCTCCTGCATCAAACAAAAACTCGTTCATCTTCCCCCTAGACAGCAACGAGGCCACGACAGACAGTTCCGGCTGGTAAAAACAAGAACAAAGTACAGGAGCTCCTCATTCCTGCCGAAGACAATAGGGGACTGGAACAAGCTTCCAAAAGCAACAGTTGAGGCGGCTACACTCGACACATTTGTGTCTATTGCCTCCTGTATTCCAACCCCCTGTTCATAACACCACTGCTGCGTAGCCCTTGCAACCAGTAAAGTATCCCCCTTGAAACCCATGCACAATAACATCGCGAACCCCTCTGAAACATAGGAGCCAGAATGATCAATTCCTTGATCGTGGGCCCTCAAAATAAAGAAGAAGAAGCTCTTGACTTAAGCATAGTAAATTTACTATAAATATGTGTTCACTTGACGATGAAGGATTTTAAAGCAAATATATTCATTGTTTGTTTTCATGGGATAATGTTTGACTTGTAATTTTACCTGATGTACTGCTGATATCATTGAAGGTAAGAGAGACTAAAGAAGAAGATATGGTGACAACTCTAACAGAAGCTGCTGGGTTCACTAAAATAGAGAAAGAAGAAGTGAAAGGGAGATCTGGTCGGTCAACACCTGAAGTGAGTTGTTTGATTTATTTAATTAATTTTTTTTATGGCAAATTTTAAAAAAAGATTTGAGAAGAATTGAAAAGGTATTAATTAGAGTAGCATTTCACCAACAGTAATTTACAATAAGGTAAATTATTTGAAATAATTATTTTACTATGTTGTTTTTTTTTTTAAATTTAATGTGATTTTTTTTTTTAACACTTGAGAGTAAACGTAAACTTATGTTGTTAAAATGAGAGTTAACTTATGTGAAAAATTGTCAACATTATTTAAGTTCTAAAGAAATTAGACATTGGTGTGGTGCCACATTTATTTTTCTGTCACAATTTATGTTTGAGATTATCAAATTCTTAAAAAGCAGGATTTAAATGTATGAAACAAATTCATCAATGATTCTTTGACTTTGTTAAACAGGACTTTGTAATGGTACCAGATCCATTGTACCTAGAGTCAGGTGTGTATGGGTTAATACATTTTAAATATTGCTTTACACACCCCCCCCCCCTTTACACACACAAACACACACATGTGCACTCACATTTGACTTTGTTAAACAGGACTTTGTAATGGTACCAGATCCATTGTACCTAGAGTCAGGTGTGTATGGGTGAATACATTTTAAATATTGCTTTACACCCCCCCCCCCCCCCTTTACACACACAAACACACACATGTGCACTCACACACAAGTACAGGCAAGAACAAAACTAAAAATTTAAACCTATATTGAATTGACTTTTTAAGAAATGAATGCAACATAATTTTTTTTGTCTTTAATAACAAAACTGATTTAATTATAACCGTTTGTATAAAATTTATACAATCATTCACACAGATGGAGATGAAAGTGTAAATATAAAGAAAGCTCCACTGGCTGAGGAAGAGATGGCTTCATTCAGGTGAATTGAATCGCATTACTTATTTATTTATTGAATGCCATTTTCAAAATGTGTCTATAAATCAAAAAATTTCGTTTGGCTGGAAATATATTTATAATTTAAATGATGTGATGACTTAGAAAAGCATTAAAAACTACAGATGGAATTTAGTTTTGAAGGAAAAATGATTGTCTTTGACAGCGCTTCACCCCACCAGTCCCCCAAAGCAATACGCATCCAGACCAACAATGCTGTGACGTACAACAAGGAGAACATCCCAACACCAACCAGTCCCAGTCGGCCGGTAACCCTCTCCATGGCCACAGCACCCAGGCAGTCGGAGCCAATCACTGTGCCGTCTGACATCAAGGGCGGAGGTGGCTTGTACGTCGGTGACAGCAGTTCAAGTTTGAAGCACAAAGTTAAATCTCCAGATGTGCGAATGGTAGGTGTTTTTTTTAATTCGTTAGTAGTTAAAATACATGAAAATGACAAAAAAAGCTTTTTAAAAATGGGTTTTCAAGCAAATTTATTTAAATTTCTGTATTTTTAATGTTGAGGCAAGGCATTTACAAATAAAATATTTCATTGAAGGAGAGTGATAGCCAAGAGCTGGCCATTGTGAGGAGGAGTTCTGAAGCCAGGCTCTCGGGTGTTGATGCGGTTGATGCTGGTTCATTTTCTCCCCCTGCAGGTAATGACATCGTCAGCCATTTTAAAAGTAAACTTGAGTCATAAAATTTCACTGATATCATACAGTTATCTTAATTTATTTAACCTGCATCACAATAACATTTTAAAGGATCACAGTAACATTTTAAAGGCATTCCTCATCTCAGCAAGTGTGAAATCTCTAACAGTGCTTACACAATCTCACTGTTGTAAGACTCTTGTTTAAATATTCATGGCTCATGACTTGAAGCTTCTGTACATTTTTCTATATAAAACAACTTAATATTCTAATCGTTAATGGTTGCAAAATAAAAAAAATAATTAAAATGTGACCTTCTGACCCACAGTTCAATTTTGTGTTGGCACACCCCCAAATAACAGTGGGCCGTCCTGGAAGAGGTCAAGTGTAGTGACTCCGCCCCCATACTCCTCTAACCTACCAGGGTCTCCACACAGAAAATCCTGTAAGTTTTTCTTCATTCATGTTTGCAGCAGCTTTTACAACTAAAGCTCTTCCACAAATGCTTTCACAAATTTGGCTTTGTGCTCTTCCACATATGCTTTCACAAATTTGGCTGTGTGCTCTATCGTATCAGTTCTAAACAAAAATTAATTGTGCTTTATTATTGACACACCTAAAACTGGATCCCTGTCCACTCATCCTCCCATATATCCCATGATTCTTGAGCACGGCACCATCATTCATCCTCCCATATATCCCATGATTCTTGAACACGACGCCATCATTCATCCTCCCATATATCCCATGATTCTTGAACACGACGCCATCATTCATCCTCCCATATATCCCATGATTCTTGAACACGGCGCCATCATTCATCCTCCCATATATCCCATGATTCTTGAACATGACGCCATCATTCATCCTCCCATATATCCCATGATTCTTGAACATGATGCCATCATTCATCCTCCCATATATCCCATGATTCTTGAACACGACGTCATCAATCTGTGAGCTAATTTTCTTTTTCTTATCATTTGATTAGTACTGTTTTACTTGAAGAAGGCTTCTGTCCAATATATGTTGTATGGTCTTTTCTCAAGTTTTCCCATACTGTGTGCTTCATATTTACCCCATACACAACTTAATAACAGGTTCCCAATATTATCCTAACAATTATGTAGTGAAGAAACAAAGAATATTTTACTGACACTGAAGAAAGGTTACTTGTATACCATGCTTATGCTTGTGTATTTTTAAGGTAACTTATATCTTCCAACTAAAACTTTTTTTTTGCTTTCTTTTTCTTCTCAGCCCTCAGCTCCCCACATTTCTCCCCCTTGCAGCTATCAAACCCTTCCTCCTCTGCTTTTGGATCCCACCCCGGCTCCCTCCCTACAATAATGGGCTCCCCCAACAAGATGCCGGCCATGTTTCACCTGGGCTCCCCACACGACAACTCCCCGGAGCCCATTCACGCCCCGTTTGCTGTGGCCGCAGGCTACCAGCACCCCGGGTACCACACCTCCAGCACGGTACCTGACAACCTGGTGGCCATGGCCAGGCAGAGAGATGGTAGGTCTTCACCTCACTAAATAAATCATTCACTTTGTCAAAGAGGTCTCTCCCCCCCCCCACCCCCCCCC
>CAXITT010000037.1:1832870-1864053 GCA_964033795.1 Lymnaea stagnalis
TAAGAGACACATATATATATATATATATATATATATATATATATATATATATATATATATATATATATATATGTATGTATATAAACATTTTAAAAAGCACAGAGTTTGTTAAATTTCATTAATTCCATAAGTACATAGATACATATATTGTTGTTTTTTTTATTTGACACATAATGCAATATGAATTGCATCACCTGCTGCAATAAACTAAAATTATCAATTTATGCAAGAGGAAATGATACAAATTAACGTGCAAATCCTCTTTTTTTTAAAAACATTCTACTGGATGTGAAAAAGTTATTAACACAGGACAAATCTATTACTTTAGAATCTTTACATAAGTAGATGAAAGACCATTCGCTGAAGAAATCTGCAGCTGAGTTTTTAATCATCCCAACAGTTTTAGTTACAATGTAAACATTTCCTCATCAAACAGCTTTGGGCGAAATCCCACCCATGGACTACCACAGAGTTAGCACTGACTCCAATCTCTTAGCCCAGCAGCTGCACAATCAGAACATGCAAGGTGAGCAACGAACTGGGACAAAAAAATGTTAGATTTGCATACTAATGTTTCTACTAACTATCTGTGTTTGTTACAAGTCAGTAAGTTAATTAATTCCAAATCAGTTGTGGGTTTAGGGTTCATACTCTCAACCAGGCCCTCTCCATCCATTCAACCACTTTTTTTATATTACAATTTAGAAGGTATCATAGAAATATCTGAATCTTGGTAACCAAAGACATTTTGCTGGACCTGCCTCCGCGTGTATGAAATCTTTGGCCATTGCACCATTAGTAGACTGACTTATCTACGTTCGATGGCTTCGACGATGATTGCCTAAAGCAAACCAAGAAGAGGTTGAATTATTTAATTTTAGCATTTATATAGTTGATATCTTTCATAAAATACTCTTATTCTGACACAATCAGGGATGATGATTGCCTTTGGGGGCAGTAGAGAGAGGATATCATCGGTAGACGGTGAGAAAACAAGATTTGGTTCCTTGGAAAGAGACAGGTCCCCGTCATTCGGCAGGAGGAACAGTGGGATCGACATATCCCCGCCTCATCATATGCTACTGGCAGGCTCACCACCTACTGCTGGGCCCAATGCCCCACCCTTGAGATTTGTTCCCCAACCGTTGTCAGAAGAAACGTTAATGGATGTAAGCATTCGATTGGATGTTTTGTTTGCACATAGTGTATACTAAAGTATCTGTAGCTGTTGCATTCCAGAGCATCCTCTATCAGTAAAACTGCTGTAGAGTGGTTACATTAAAAAATTTTAAAAAATTTTCTGTTATTTCTTTAATATGGAAAGCTGAGAGCTTTGTTTCTTTGATTACAATGGGAGATGAAGGTGAGCTGAGGTTGTGATGTATTTGGTTTGCCAATAGATCAAAGCTGTTGATCCAGAAAATTGGTCTGTGTGCGTGGATTTTTAAAAATTTTACCAGTCAAGTAAATAAATCTTAATTTTACAGGACAACCACAATGAGACATTAGGGAAGCTGTCATTTGTCCTTGACCTTGTGGAATGCATCCTTGATCTTGCCAGAAGCTTGGGGAGTGCTTTCCGTAGCATAGATCCAGGGGAAACCAAAAAGGTAGGCAGCACCTGCTATCATACGATGGTAGGGAGCACAATGCTATCATACGATGGTAGGCAGCACAATGCTATCATAAGAATGTAAGGAGCAACATAAACAAAAACCTTGAAATAGATTGATTTATTCTTTAAATAAAAGGTTATTTATTGAATGTCTGTTTGTTTAAAAGGTTGTTTCTGGAATGACCATAAGTTTAAAGTTTATTTATTGAAAGACTATTTGTTTAAAGGTTATTTTTGGAATGACTATTTCTTTATAAGGTTATTTATTTAATGACTATTTCTTTAAATGTTATTATTTGAATGACTATTTGTGTAAAGTTTATTTATTGAATGACTATTTGTGTAAAGGTTATTTATTGAATGAATGTTTGTTTAACAGGTTGAACAGCTGTCCCCAGAACATTACAGTCAGTACAGGTCTTCCCAGCGAAGTTTGGAACAACTTGTCTTGTACGCTCGTTCCTGCCATCTGCTAAACTCTGCACTTCACATGGCCAGAGATGAAATTCGCAATGACAGATTACAACAGTCAACCAGCCTACGCAATGGTGATTTTTAGATTTTTATTTTCCGTTACATGTCAGTTAAAAGATAGTATGATAAAATTTTGATTAAAATTTTAACAAGAATAATATCAAGTCATAGAGGCTATTGCGGATTGTCCATTGAATTTTTGTGTATATTTCCTGCTATGGTATTGTTTATGACATCTATGGTATTGTGTTTTACTGCTATTGGATTACCTGTGACAGTGAATTATAGTATTATACGACAGCTTTGGGATTGTCTGTAACAGCAATGTTATTGTCTGTGACAGCTGTGGTAATATCTGTGACAGCTGTGGTCATGTCTGACACTGATGTTTTGACTGACAGCTATCTGAGACAGCTGTGGTAATGCAGACCTGTTTACTCTTACGATTTTGGCGTACAATGTACGATTTTGAGGTGTAAACATTATATATACTGTATGTTTATTTTTTACTATAAATATAAGGTATTGAACGATTTTGTGATGATATTGTACGATTTTAAAGGTTTGAGGGTAAACAGGTCTGGTAATGTCTGTGATAGCCGTGGTCATGTCAGTGAAGGCTATTGTTATTGTCTGCACACAAATATTATAGGAATGTCTAACCCCATGACCCTGCATGTCCCCAGTGCTGAGTGAGATGAACACCTACTACCACCATGTTGTTGACAAGTGTAAGACCATCCACAAAGAGTTTACACTCAACTGCAAGACGCCACTGACACAGAAGCTGGTCATGGCAACAGCTGACAAGCTCATTTACAACCAAGCAATACACATGGTGAGAGTGCCCAGGAGTCAATCCAGTGGTTTTCAGCCTTCCTAATGCCGCAGCCCTTTTAATACAGTTCCTCATGTTGTGGTGACCCCCCAGCCATAAAATTATTTTCGTTGCTACTTCATAAGTGTAGATTATGTGTTTTTGGATGGTCTTAGGTGACCCCTTTGAAAGGGTCTTTTGACCCCCAAAGAGGTCACAACCCACAGGTTGAGAACTGTTGAGTTAATCAAACCTCTGTGGCGTAAGATGTGAATCACCTAATTAAGAGGATGGAAAATTGGTAGCGTCTTAATACATTTAAAAAAATCCCTAACATACAATGCCAATTCCCTGTTAAAATACAGTTGAGGAATATTTATCATTAAGTCACAGTAACTGACCCACTTTTAGTGGTATTTGAAATTATATTTATAATACCAGATACTAGTTGTGTTTTTTTTCCCCCTTTTTGTTATTATCATCTTTTTGATGTTAAAATTGTATTCACTAATCACAAATTTCAACCTATGATTAAAACATAAAAGTATAATGGAGGTGAGAGCTTTTTTAAAACAAATTGACCTACAGTAGAATGTCATTAAACAAAATGTGTTACACGGTAAGTTACTGCATGCCTGCTAAACACTCTAGCTGTTCCCTTGGTATCATGCCATTCAATCCATCTCGCAATCCTTTCCTTTCCCAATCTCACCAACAGTGTCAGACGGCCGCTCTGGACGAGTGCTCTAAAACCTCCTCACCTGAGAACATGTGTGAGGTGGTGCGCAGGTACCAGGTGGCCCAGATCCTGCTGCACAGCCTGGCACAGACTGCACGCAATGAAAATGACAAACACATGCTAATCAAATGTGAGGAGATCATCCACTGATTTAATGGCTTGACAACATTTTCAGTATTTCAGATGTTTTGCAAAAAAAAATTTTGTGGAGCAAATAATTTATTTTGTTAAATTAATATAAAAAAATAATGGCATATTTTGCTGTTTAGATTTCATCTTTTACAAACTGACCAGAGCTAAACAAATATATTCTTATTATCAATATCCAGCTCCTTAATTTTAAAAGGGTAAAATTATCAAACTTACGCATTTTTAAGTTTTAGAATTTGAGGTAAAGGTTTATTTATAAAGGTCATTTGCAACTCCGACTTAAATTTTCTTTCATACCTAATCGTACATTTCAGATCGCAAATCTGTTGAAAGCAGACTCTCCATCCTTACCTCCGATGGTGTCCAATTTGACAGACACCATCACCACCACTCACACCATCCTGTTGACAACCAGCGATACCAGCTCCAGTCATAGCACTAACAGGACATGTGCGCAATACATACCAATAGACATGAGCTGAACACTGAATCGTACAGACCAAAAGCACATAGAGCAGCTCATAACAAGAGAATCCACAGACTAAACATGTTATTCCTGGAGAGATGACGGACTGCTAATTACTTTTACATAAATGAAATATTTTTTTGGTCCTATATTATTATTAAGACCATCTGCACAAATGTAGATTATAAAGGAATTTTGATTGTGGCATTATGGCAACTAAGAAGGTGTACTTAGATGACAACATATGCTGCCAGTCCAAAAAAAAACAGCAGGAGATGTTTAAACTACCAGAAGTAATATGGGCATATGACCTAAGCTGGTTAAGTCAAGCTTCTCTTTAGTGAAGCAAACTTTCATATCATCCCAGTTGTCTCAGAATTCATACTTTCATTTCACATCTTTTGTCAAGAGTGAAGGGAATTCAAATGATGAAAGGAGACTTATTTTTTAGTTTAACTTTAAGTATTTGTTTTTTAAAAACATGTACGCAAAGTTTGACCTGATCTCGTCTCCATAGGTCGACACTCAAATGTAAGACATTGATCTGAAACAGCCTTGTTGAACTGAAATTTTTCTCTACTCAACAAGTTATTTGGACTGAAATTCTCACACTTGAGAGTAAGGAGACTATTAGATGTTTAAATACTTGTAAAAATTATATCAGGAGGCACCCTGAACCGGGGCTGGTTGGTGATCTAGACAAGTTTTAATGTCCAACAACCCACCACCATTTCATTTAGAGTTAACTTTTCTGCACTGACGGTTAACTATCGACTGAGCGTTAATTTCAGTTGGTTTTCATGACGTGCATGATTCAGCATTATGTGGGAGATGGTAAATCATTCAGGACCGAGTCACTCGATGGCAAGGATTTAATTTGATTGAGTTTCACAAGTCAACGATTTTGTTACATAATGAATTAACCATTACATCTCATGAAGTCTTAGTGGTATAAAATAGATAACACTTATTGAACTGGTGCACTATTTTTCCATATAGAAGAATGTTAAGTGTTTATAAGAGCCCTCTCAGCAAATCCTGTCTTGGGTTCATTTTGTATCTTGGGGCATTTTTCTTTTAATTTGGGTATAGACATTTCTTCATCACCCTATTAGATTTCTCTTTCCTTTTCAAGACAGTTAAGTTTTGACTGAGAAGAAAAGGATTTAATATTTTCTCAATCAATACGATGTGTTTGTGATTTTGAATCATGAATAATAGATACTTAGATGCCACTGACAGTAACCATATAATACAGTATATGGGGAAAAAGATAAAATCTAATTTTAATATGAATTTGATTTATTTTAAATTGTTTTTTTTTTTTTAAAAATGTGCAAATACCAAATTTTTGTTTTGTTTTTTAAAATCACATCAAAGTGTAGAAAAACTCTACTTTGGCAGCTAGTGTTTGATGGATTTGTTTTGCACCAGAATTCCTCCTGAAGATTCTGTTTCATATACAGCAACAGCAAAAAATAAATCAGGATATTTTTGAATGAGGCTGTTGACTTGAATCTACTCATGTTTTTTTTTTCTTCTTTATAATAATAATAATAATATTTCTCCTGTGTGTTATAGCGTATGGATTTTTGTTATTATCCAATGAATGAACTAAATGCAGTCTGCTTATGTATTACACTGCTTGCAGGTCAGCCTCAACATTTTGGGATGGTAATTTTTTATGAACAGAGTGGTCAATGCAATGTGTGTGGTGTTCATTCTTAGCAGAGCTACAGCCTGACTTCATTTATGCTGAGGTCTTTGCCTATAGCAACATTCACGTTTGTGAATCAGATGAATGTTAAATTATTTTTTTAAATTTTAAGCAAGAGAGATTTATAGACTCGACAGGGGCTGCCTAAGAGCTGAGTTGTCAAGTTCACAAAAAGCTGTTTAAAATAGCCCTCAGATAATTTTTTTTTTTAAATGTCATCAATAAGGAATTGTGTAAATATTTCCACTACCTGCTGTCATTGTAGGTCAGCGCATGCAGCCGTGCATTTTCTTTCCTAGCAGTCCTAAGTTCTATTATGCAATGATTTTTTTCCTTGGTTCAGATTTTAGGAGTAGAACTTGCATATTACTGGCTGTAATGCTCCAGTAACGTTCATTACAAGAAAACAGTTGAGTGATTAGAAAGGTGTGGCCCCCTGATTGTATGGAGAGTTTAAAATGGTAACCATGTAATTATAGAATGAATGTTGTTTTTTGAATACCTTGTAACAAGTTTTTAATGCGAGTGTACAGATCTAGTTTTTTTTAAACACGACCTGATCCCTCTGTCTGGATCCTTTTTCTACATTCAGCAGTCAAGTCAAGACTTTCTAGAATGCAACATTGTATATGTGGAGAGTTAAAAGGTTTTTGCTTGACTTCGTCCCTGTCCCCAACTAGTGGAGATTAGCCATGTGTAAACTATAAAGTTTCCAGATTAACACTTGAGATGAACTTCATTTCTTGAAACACATAATTCTCATTATTTACCCAGAGAGGAAGAAAGAAAAAGAGATTATTTCCAGAGCACTAATCAAAACTTTTACCTGTTTTAAGTAAAACATAAATTCTATTTTGTATTACAATTTTTAGATAATGTTTTCCCCTGGCAGGAGAAGTTTTATAGTTTTTTAAAAAACTTGTGTAATTTGTTGGGATTCAGACTCACCCATTAATTTCTTGTACATTTCTATACATTTTTTATTTTATTTTTAACTGTTCAGAAAAGTGCTCCACTTTACTGGTCATGTGTACATTTGATTATTTTGGTGCAATAACATTGGACTTCAATGTGATAAATGTTAACTTTGTTTCCAGTGATTCTGTTTGTGTGATGGTTTCATACACTATGATTTTAGTTGCTGACAGATCCATTTGATGATACATTGTTGTTAATCCTTCATTGCTTGGCTTGGCGCACGTTTTATTTCATTGAACTTTTGTGTAACCAGCATCGTGATTTATTTCCTTTGGTTAAAAGTAAACATTTGTCTTCGGCTACCTTGAAGCAGCAATTCCTAGCCCTCTTCAAGATCTTGACCTCCCCTTGTCAATGAAAAATCTAAGTAACCTCCATTGTCCCTAATTTTTTTTAGTCTGGTTCATGGAACTTACCAGCAAAACATCACTTTAAATACCCTTGGGGAAAAAAGAGATTTCTTATTTTACAGATATATTTTTTACATAAATGACTTTATTTCACTATTGTTAAAATGTACCTTCTAAGTAATGGCTACCTATTTATAATTGGGTAATGTTTATATACCAGTACGTATTTAAAGTATTTATGGTATTTCTTGACTGGAACTTTTGCTTTATGGTTATTAATATTAGACTAACTTATCTTAAAGATACATTATCATTAAGATATGCCTCATCATAGGACTGTCTCTGTGCATTAAGTTTCTTTTAAACCAATGAATTTTTAGCTGTCAAGATGCAATTTGAACTTGTGTGTGTGAATGAATAATCTGATGGTGAGGGTCATTAGTCAAATGCTGGTCCTTCCAATCAAATGGGCTGTTGTGAAAAGTGAAAACAATTTGAACTGTCTTAAGACTACTGATAAATTTTATTAAACTTTTTCAAAACCTAGTGTTGATCATCAGTTATACTAGTATGCAATCAACAATCAATGTTTTGAGCTTCTGCTTTTTGTGACACTAGCCTAGTATTTCTGAATGACGTTTGAAGGTTTTAGGCTGTTAGCACTGATTTTTCCAGAGAGACTTGTCCCAAACCTCAATTTTCTAGTCATATATTTAATTTTAAAACACGCCACCCTGATTTTTTTTTGGTCTTGTGATTATGTTGGCGGAAAATCAAGTCTGGTATTAGAAAACCACATGATAAAAATTTGATCTCAACTGCTGTACAGTGTACATGCCGACAGTCCTCGCTGTACAAAAAAATCAAGTTTTTAGACCTCTTTCAACCTACCGTTAGTTTTCAAAATTTACTTACAGCAAATAAACAAATTGTATCAAATTAAACAAATCTTTGTAAGAATCTCAATCAATCCCTATTGAAAATATATTTTTGATGTAATAACAAGTAACATATCTATCTTAAAATGTTTAATTTCTTTTTTTTTTTTTTGCATCTGTTGGGAGGTTAAATTTTTTAAAATGACATTTCAAACTGCTGCTGCTGAGTATGTTCTCCTGTGTCTTTTAGTTTCACCATTAATATTCATTTTTTTTTCTCTGTTTCGTGATTTTTGGCCTCAAGTACTTTAGTTGGAATGTTCCTTTGAGTGATGTATTGGTGAATGTAAGTACATACATGGTCAAATCTATTTTTAATAGTGGGCTGCTCCATGTATACAATTATTGGTAATGTCTGGTGTGTATGGACAAGAAGGATGATTGACCAAATGTTTCATCACCAACTTAAGATACTGAATCCCTGCTTCAACAAATGGATGTGAGACTCCACATGTGGCACGTGATGAGACCCCCACATGTGGGACATGAGACTCCACATGTGGCACATGATGAGACCCCCACATGTGGGACATGAGACTCCACATGTGGCAGGTGATGAGACTCCACATGTATATGCAAGTTTTTGATTGTGTACAGATCCCTGTATTTAATTGTGTCAACAGCCAAGATATATATATATATATATATTTGTTGTGGAGATGGTGTCATTGCCCACCCAGTAGTGGCATTTTGTGTTTGTAAATACTGAATTCTTAATGCCCTCCACCAAACCTCTTGTCTCATATTTCATCTTTTAAATGTTCCGTTCAGATGCTTGTCATAAATTCACTTAAGTAAAAAAAAAAGAAAAAAAAGCTCTTTAAAATTATGACGACTTATTAAAAATATAAATTTTATGGTAAAAAAAAATTTTTTTTTAAATTATACATAAGAGAATTTTTATTACATTGAAGAAAATAATACTTGGACTTTTGATTTCTAAGATTCAAAACAGTCTACAATTTCTTTGAATTTATGATTTGGGTTTAATTTTTATTTTCTTGTGTTCAGAAGCCCTACATTTAAAATACTGAAGCAGTACAGAGTATTGTGTACACAATGTCACATTTTCATCACAGCCAGTGAAAGGAAGAAATGTGTAGAAGATAAATCATTTACTACATGAATATTTATATTAACATTGACCTGGTTAGCCCAGTGTCACAACTCTTGCTGTCCGTGGTGTTTATAGAGTACACATATCTTTTAACCATAAATAATGTTATTTATTTGAAAGCTCATTTCTCCCTATTGGTTCATATTTATGTACATTTCTGACATAGTTCTTTGTCTCATTGGGTCACAATTTTCATTTTTTTTTTTTTTTTGGTCATGTTCATCTCATTTTGGACATTAAAATTTTGAAGTTCACTAAAATCCTGTTGTTGCTTCACAAATATTTATATTATATAAAAAACTAGATTTAATTAATTCTTTTTACAAAGCATCTGATCACTTTCAAGCAATTTCTTTACTGAAAGACAATGAACCAATATTAAAACAACATAATGTTAAGCTCAAATAATTTTATTTCAAACCAATTCAGCAGCATCAAAATATATAACAACTAGGGGCTTAACTGTGTGCAGTATTTTTACAGTGCGTCTGAGTATTTTGAGAAAATACCCTGTGTGTCCAAGTGTCACAAAAAAAAAAAATAGTTAACATCTCATTTTCTGTAATGTATGTCAGCCTTTAAACACTAGGCCTACAGACAGTCCTACACCCTACCTGCTGGCCTTTAAACAATAGGCATACAGACAGTCCTACACCTTACCTGCTGGCCTTTAAACAAAAGGCCTACAGACAGTCCTACACCCTACCTGCAGGCCTTAAAAAAAGTAGTCTGCAACAGTCCTACACCCTACCTGCTGGCCTTTAAACAATAGGCCTACAGACAGTCCTACACCCTACCTGCTGGCCTTTAAACAATAGGCCTACAGACAGTCCTACACCCTACCTGCTGGCCTTTAAGCAATAGACCTACTAATTGGGATTCTTATAAAATGCATTTCTTGTATGCATGTTTTGTCAAATTTTAAAAAATAGCCTTTAAACAATTTGTTTTCCATTACTCCTGAAACGTTTTGAAATTTTAAAGAAGAGAAACTAATCCTCCCATTCATGCCTTGGTATAGCTATGGTTATTTCCAGGACCCTGATGACACTTGTGCCACATATCCACACATAATACCCTACAGTTGGCTGTCAACCACTCAATATATAGAATAATGTGTTACTCATCCCCCCCCCCCAACCAAACAAACACATGTTACTCATCCCCCCCCCCCCCAAACCAAACAAACACAAAATCCTACAATATTACATACATTTACATTCAACTTATCAAAAACTTAAAATGTGTCATCACTTTATGGGTAATCATATGACATTGTTATATTCCCTCTCTTACCACTTGTCAGTTGGTTGATTTAAAAAAAAATATATATTTTTAATTCATTTGAATTAGAGAAATGATGTCTTTAAAGATTCTAGGGTATTGCCAGATTTTGGCTTGTGGTTGCCATTTTTAGTGCTACCAAGTTTTGTACTAGTTAAAAACCTGTTAGGCACCAGTCCAAGTGAGGATGCACAAAAAGACAACCAGACCCTATCTCTGTCTTTATTAATAAGGGTCATACTTCTATAATTTCATGTTCCCAATAAATGTACTTAAAATGTCATTATGTGATAATAGCAATAGAATACTGGTTAGAGATTCAGCATGAATTTGTGTACTTCTAGATTATTGACAAATTAAACCTATCCTAATCTAAGTTAATATCTGTTTAAGTAAGACAATGGGACAAAAGATGTCAGACTTTATTGTAGGAATTTTTTTGTTATCCTTATGTTTTTTCAAAATGCTCCTAGGAGCACGCTTATTAACTAATTAAAAAATTTCTCAACAAATACAGTTGTTTAACCAATCGATGTTGCACACTTGTCTATAAAAATATATTTTATTTTATTTATTTAAAAAATTATTTCCTAAGCAATTTGTTTTTCACTAACTCAAAGATACAAAACAAAGATACAAAAATGAATACCGTACATGAACATGTGACATAAATGTTTGAGAAAGAGAAAGAGGAATGGTGACTGAAGTGAGGAGTAGTAATCAACACTGACTGAACCAGAGTCATGTATGTTTAAAACATCTTTGTCAATGGCACTCAGCTGTTTGAGTGCAGTATCATTTGTTCAGAGTTTGTACTTACATTTCTAAAGTAGTTTCAGCATGTCCCATAATGCACTGGCATTTACCGTGGTTTAATCAAATTTACCGGGGAATAAATTAATAGATCGCAGTGTATTTCCAAACTGATTTGATGAAAAGCTCAGTTGCCCTAATGAATGCAACTGCTTGTGGATATTCTTATGTAAAAATAGCCACATCAGTCTCCTGTCAGCCAACTTGTTTGATAGACAATGGGTGCAAACAAATGTAAGGCATTTATTTAATGAATAGTGGAATGCCTAACACTTGTGTCTGGTTTTAGCTTTGCTTCAACCAAGTTTGATTGCTTTCACTTAAAACTGTCCAAATTTGACATATTAATCTTATTGTACAAGAAATTTTTCAGGTCATTTTACTACATAAAGATCAGCAAGCTAGCAGCTCAACCTACACAACTGATGATTTAAGTACAGCAAGCCAACACATTTATTTACTCAAGCTCTATGTCCGATCGGCCAAGTTGATCCAAGTACTGGGAGCACAGAATGACAGTCCTGCTGTGGTTGTCTGCCCTCTGTGAGATATGTGTCCCTGGGAAGGCATAGGCTTCTGGTAACAAGACACATTTCTGTAGGGTGGAAATGTTGGCACAGTCTTCCAGGATACCCCTAACCTGTTCATGAAAAAATATCTAAAATAAAAAAAAAATTTTAAGGAAATTATGGTTCTATACCATATACAATGAAGCTTCAAATAAATTCAGCTTATTTACATTTTTAAAGTAATATTTTTGATGTTGTTAAAATGTTCTATTTTAAAAACTAGTTACAGAGTTAAGACTTACAGCAAACAAAGTGTTTTGTTTCTCATGTTTTACATTTAAGAAATCAATGTAATTTATATTTTACAATATCAACATTTTGATTAAGATTAAGGAAGAGGAACGTCAAACCAGAAAATTATATTTGTGCTAGTTGTTGTGTTGTTCATCCGTCAAAATCGACCAGGACCAACGAGTCATCTGGTTAGGGGGGAGGGTGAGCTCATAGGTGGTTTGCTAGTATAAAGTAATTGGCACACCCCAAATAAGAATCTTTTTTTTTTTTAATTGACAAATTAGAAGACAAAAAAGTAATGTAAGACAATGTAGACTGACCTCGTATGATGGCGGTGGTATGAATGATTGAACGCACAACACCTTCAAGTAGGAGCAGTCCATACAGTGACGCACAATGTGGCGAATTCCTTCTAGCGTCAGTGAACAGAATGACACAGAGAAGCAAGTGATCAGCTCCATCCTCACTAGCATGTTAGCAATCTATGGAGAAAATAAAACACAACATAGAGTAAAAGTGACAGAATTAACTACAACACAGTGAGAAAATAAACTCTGCTGAGCTCAATTTTTCTATTGATTTGACCCCATGAACAATAATTTTTTGGTGGCTTCACAATTTCATTGACTTTTAGTGATGTTAATACCTTGCTCTAAACTATGTGTTTGTCATTAGAGGGATTTATCTAATATGTACCTTTTTTTACACAATTTAACAAGTACACTTGACTCATCACCCTTCAACAAAATTTCGAGTATTTCAGAAATTGTGCTTATGACTGATGTGTTTTTGAGCTGAAAGGTCAGACCTTTTTAAATAATTATGTCAAGAGATGCAACAAGCCATGAAAAGTAGATAATTAATAATTTGAATGTCACAAGTACAGCTTTTCATAGCAATAACTTAATTAACTTCATATAGGCAGCAAATAATGACCAATGAAAGAAAAATCATAATGCCAATAAATCTTGAGGTACAAGCAAGAATATGTAAATACATACCAATGGGGAAAGAGAGCTAAGATTATTTCTGCTCAAGTTCAGTTCTCTCAGAGAAGACAGTTTAGACCACACAAGTAGAGATCTAATGTCTGATGGTGTCAGTCTACAATCTCTGAGGTTCAAGTAGGTCAGGCTGCATGTTAAGTAGGACAACAAGCTGTCCAGTGAGTCTTTCAATGTACATGAGGCCAAATTTAACTGGGGAAGGGAGATGTTGTACACTCATATACAATTTATAAACATTCAAATAATGCCAAATTTATTATTTTTCAAAGTTTTCTTTATAAAAATATGTAAGTAAACACTTAAATCTGAGATTGTAACAATAGCCATGTCTATAGGAAGATTAAGAAATAAAGTCATGCTGTTTTAAGCTTGACAAGAATAAAAGTAACCCCTTAACCTTATTTCAATTAATTACTTTTCTGAGATTACTCAGTGATTTGAACACAGCACACAGCTGAGACAAGGCTGTTGGCAGAAGCGTCACATGGATAGAGTTAGGCAGAGAGAGACACTGCAACTCTGACAATTGAGACAATCCTTCAAGAAGACATTCCCAACGACAGGGATCAGAACAAACTTCGCTGTCTTCAATCTCAATATGAGTTAAATACTGCAATGTCATTGAAAGGGAAAAGTTACACAATCTGCTTTTTATGAACTTGTATTAGATGCTAATTTTCAATTTTTATCATCTGTAATTTTTACTCATTGTATATGGTGTGATGATCTGTTAAAGCTATGGGGGTGATCATCTGTAAATGATAACATTTTAAATAGTTACTTCTAAATTTGCATAAATATCTTAGGTCACATGTTGTCATACACAAAGAAATTTTGATTTTTAATAATTCCATTCAAAATTATATAAAACATATTCAATTTAAAAAGTAACAACCTTACGATAGGCAAAGCATTTGTAAACTATGTAGCCAGGTGTCAAAGCTCTCCTTAAGAATTTTGACATTTGAAAATTATAAACATACTCTAGGTTCTAACACTTTGTTGATTAGCGACACTGGAAGACACACATCAGGCAGAACCTCTAGCCACGCCCTCTGACACACATAGCGAAAAGGGGAGTGGCCTTGTAAAGCTAAGCCAATGGGGACATCATCAATCGTTAACTTGCAGTCAAGAGCTATGGTCACAGGGCCTAGAGAAAGGTTCAGATTGGTTAATAGTACATGCATAAATCTGATGAAATGTTATGGTTGGTTAGAGTTTTAAAAATAAAGAACAAATTATGTTAATAATACATTTACGAGAATTATGAGTGCCATAAGAGATTATGCATAATATTAAATTTTATATTTGAAGATAGCAAGCTATTTATTTCCTATTTACATAAAATTTTAAAAAATTTTCAAAAGCATTTAAAAAATGTCCCTTTAAAAAAAAAACCAAGAACAATAAAGTACCTTCCCCACAAGAAAAAACGGCCTGATGAAAAAGAAAATTGAAAATGTGAACCATGAATGTTTCAAAATAATAACACAATTTAAAAGTAATAGAGTGAAATTAGTTTAATGATTTTAGTAATATTTTATCTAGTTATTATAATAGGATTTTTTTTTCTGTAATAATCTAGAAAATGGCTCTAAATAACTGGCAAGGGACCCACTATTGAAAATGTTATTTTCAACAGCCCAAAGCATAATATTTTAAAAGAACAAAAGGAGGCATATATTTAAATCTCATTTCCATTATATGTAGGCCTATTCAGTTTTGTAAATTGTACATAGTTTATTTTGTTTGTTTAATTCTAATAGCAGGCTTTATCAATTTACAATTTCTAACTGATGTGGTGCACAAATTCTTAAAGCGATGCCTCCCTTCTTGAAGTGCAGTATAAGTCCGGAAACTATTTTAATAGAAAGTGAAGTAGTCAAAACTCATTTGTTAAATTTTTTAGAGATACTTTTCTCACTTCTAGAGCATTGTTTAGCCTTTGTGATGTGAGGTGGATCTTGTGGCCACTGTAGGATTTAGTGATTTCATACATTCATAGGTAGTTGTATCAAGATTTGTTCACCTGTACTGAACTCTTGTCTTACGGAAAGTATGGGCCAGATAGGCCTGCATGTGATAAACATTAAGTCATTTATGTGCCCCAATCATGCAACGATGAGTGTCCAAAATTAAGCAAATTAAAAATTGCATGCATGCATAATTTTATTAAGCTTACTTATCCAAAAATATGTGAGCAGATCTTACGTAGATCTTAGCAGTCAAATAAAATAAACAACAAAAGCTTGACAACATATCACAAAAGAGGATATGCCAGATTTAAATTGCTAGACTCACCAAACATGTGGCCATGGCGAACTAATAAATCAATGTTGGAATAAATACATGAGATTCTATTCAGATATCTTTGTACTTTGTCTTTACTTATGGCTGGGGATGAAACAAAATTAAGTTGGTTGAAAATAATGTATGTGTGGATAGAAGCTGTACAAACAGAAGGGTGAAGCTAGGGACCATATGACCGTATATGATGAGCACTAAATTGAAAAGTGCAAAATTAGTAAAGCCATAACCATGGGAGTTTAGCTAAAATAAAATAGAAATTGGTTCAAAATAATTGTTCTTGAAAATTTGAAAAACATTATGGCCAGTTGAGTACAACAGTGAATGATGGTCGCCAGGCAAGGTTAGGATTATGAAGAACCGGTGCCACTGTGACGCCACTTTGAAACCACTCATGACAAATTTTCACAAATAAATTATACTTCAGTGAGTCTTTTATTCTATCTAAGGCTAAGCGAAACGGAGTCCCACATCAACCATCATAAAATAAACACTTTATCATTATCAATTAATTATTTGTTCACGTTTTTTGTTGTTGATAATCCTATTTCATTAACTAAACATCTAATCCAACCTTTTCATTCATTAACAACTTTTCTCCCCTCCCATCATGCCATCCTATTATGTTCCACCATTTCCGCGATCATTGCTCGATAACCTCCCACCCAAAAATCTCCATAGCCATCACTCCATCCCGCACTACCTCATAATATCCTCACCTAATGTCTTCCTCAACAAACTGTGTAAATATCCCGACTGCCTGTCTCCTGGTCTCATCCACACAATGGGAAGTCTCATCAGTTCTCTACACAACCGACGATCGGGGGGGGGGGGGGGGGGGGTCAGATTATTTATTTTCAAAACTTATGTCCATTTTTTAAAATTTCTGTGTTGAGCCTTTATCATTGGTCGTTTAAGGAATATCTGGCATCTTAGGTGGAATAACTGCTGTTTTTCCTTTTTTTTCTCGATATATAGATGAAATATTTGTAAAGATACCTAACAATTCAAATAGTAGTGGAAAGTGTTTTTTTCTTCTTCTTTTTAATGTTTTGTATTTATCCACTACGACAAAAACCACCTTTTAGTTTTCTAGTGAGCACTTTCTTACCGTGTCTGAACCCAGTAAAGTTGACACACTTTAGTCGAGAGTGAGGTTTGAGACTCAGCAGACCCAGAGCAAAACTGTCCATCAACGACATACCCTCGCCATTCTCCAAGGCCAAGGTCAAGTAATCATTGCAGACCAGCTCCTCATCGGGGATCAGACTCTGCCAAAATGAAACGGAGTATCTCGCATTATAAACAGGGGTTCATAACCTCAACCCACTGGCCCATTCAATGATGACTGGGGATCCCTTAAGTAAAACGTCCTTGATTTTTTTTCAACAAAAAAATTTCACAAGTATCCAAGCAATATCCAAGTCTCCCATTGTTGCCTCAGACTTCCAATGGACCCCATTACGTCATCAGACAAGCAACTGGAGTCAATCGGTTAATCAAACATCCAGTTTAAACGGGATCAATATCTTCACAAATTTACGATTAGGGTGCCTGCATATGTAGGCCTACTTGTTTCAACGGCGTACCTTTAAACAGATGGCCAGGACCAGTTCAATTATTGCATTTACATTTTATTTTTTTTTTTTTTTTTTTTTAAATTTAAAAAAAAAATGTTTTATCCATAAAATTCATTGCATTACCAGAAGTTACAGTATATTCTAAGCATTGACAAGTAACGATATGTGTGCCCCCACTCCCTATTTCCCAAAAACAACAACAAAAAAAAAAGGGAAAAAAAAACCCCCAAAAAACAAATCAACATAAAACACAGTGTAAAGAATCCTACGGACATCTGAGAGTCGTACTTAGCATGACCAACCTGTATGTGCAAGAGTGGGAATGGCCACGTGGAAATGAGATAGGCAATAGATTTGAGCTGCTTCTGCAAGATAGCCTCGGTCATGAGGCAAGGGTAAAGGTCAGAGGGGAGAGAGTTCAGCTTGAGACTCTCCAACCTTCTGGACTGTGAAACCATCTCGTACTGGCAGAGGTCTTGGAGCTTCCTGCGGGTAAAATAACGTTGGTGGATTATCTAACAAAGGAAGTTTGTGCAAGGATCCGTTAACAGTGGAAGTCAGCTTCGTGCTCAACGACTTGGTTTCCTCCATAGAGATTTGGTTTCCCACATAGAGATTTGGTTCCCCACATAGAGATTTGGTTTCCCACATAGTGATTTGGTTTCCCACATAGAGATTTGGTTCCCACTTAGAGATTTGGTTTCCCCACACAGAGATTTGGTTTCACCACATAGAGATTTGGTTTCCCCACATAAAGATTTGGTTTCCCCACATAAAGATTTGGTTTCCCCTCATAGAGATAAGGTTTCCCACATAAAGATTTGGTTCCCCACATAGTGATTTGGTTTTAACACATAGAGATTTGGGTTCACACATAGAGATTTGGTTTCCCCACATACAGAATTGGTACAATGTTGACGTATGAAACCCACATTTAATTACCTAGCAATACGGACGTACGGATACTTCCAACCTGTAAAGGCTGTGTCCTTGAGTAGAGCCGACCGAACAGTTAAGTCTTGTGCTATAGTTACAAAAATTTCACCACATACCATAACAAGAACAGAGAGACTGGTTATCCAGAGTATCCATTACGCAAGGTGGGAAAGTGTCTGTTGAAACACAAGGGGCCACGGAACCTGGATTATGATTAAGAGGTTTCCGTATGTCACATTCCGGAAGAAATGATATACATGGTCATAGGTCTCTTTGTTGGCTATGCACAGTGCTCTTTTTGTGTGGCTATGCCCAGGACCCAAACATACACACGGCCGTGCAGATAGACACACGCTCTAAGAAAACTTCTTATTTAGTTCGGTTTATGTAGCTATCCTTACATATTTAGTCACATGATATCAAGATCAGTGTTCCCCAAACGATGGTCCACGGACCGACGATGGTCCATGGACCGGCAACGGTCCGCGAGCCTTAAGTTGTCGGTTCGCACAACATAAATATTTATGGTCAATGAAGGAAAATATAATATACAGAGGCGTACCTGGGTTTTTGACGCCCTTGGCTAATTTATTTTTGGCGCCCTTGATAAATGGATAAAAATTTTAAAATTAGAGATTTAGCGGCGCCCTTTTGAACTGGCGCAGGCCGGCGCCCTTGGCAACTGCCCCAATGCCAAGCCGTTGTTACGTCATTGATATTATAATATATCAATATGGCACCGGTCTCTAGTTATGCTGGTTCATTTTCGAAACTTATCCACTTTTATCCAAACTTAACATTTGGGAAACACTTATCTAGATAACACAATTGACTCTAGAAAATAGGCCTAGCTAAGTCTACTAAGAGTTACTAAGACACAATTATGGCCTCGGGGAATAGATGGGCTTGTGCTATCTAGATGGAACTTGCTATGGAAAATGGGCAAGACGGTCTACGACACATTGCTTACCTCGGGGAGCAGATGGGCTCTCCCTGGCCATCCTTGACAAACCCCAGCTTACCATCGCCATCTCTGAGCAGGTGGTACACGAAGTGACCTTCGGTCAGCCACGGGGGGTGTCGCCTCATGCTCGCGTCGTAGCTGTCAAAGTTGTTGACACTGTCCTCCAGCTGATTGAAATCAACGGCGGAATAATCCGTCTCATCCATCGCGTCAGTCATCGCCATGGCAACGGTTTTCCAAATTTTAAGATCTTCGAGAGTTGCCTTCGGAAAAAGACCACAAAAAAAACAAAAAAAAAAAACAACCCAACTCGAACCTCCTGGATGTTTACTTTAACAAACTCACACTTTGGTGGCAAGTCATTTCAGTTTCAACACATAGAAGACGCTGCCCAGTGTTGCCAAGTTTAAAGCCTGCCATGTGTAGTCTAGACCTGTTTGTTTGTACACATGACCTAGAACTCGGAGATTTACTGCGCCACTGTTAGGAATCAGCTATTGGAGTTTTCACTTATCAGCCATCAGCTTTAATTTGATTGAGTCTGTGGTCAGTGAGGTTGTTGGTGGTCTGTTATACAAATGGCCGATAGTTACTGGGGAAATAAGTATATATAAAATGGGCCACTGGCGGGGGATTGAGGGGTTGGTGGGGGGGGGGGGGGTAATTTAAAAAAAAAAATTTTTAAAAAAAAAAAAAAAATTAAAAAAAAAAAAATTTTTTAAAATTTATATTTTAAAAAAAAAGGGGGGGGGGGGGGTTCAATTCAACAAGATACATTTTACAGACAAAACAACAATTTAAAAAAAAAAAACTTTTTGAAATTTTGACTCTTAAAAAAAATGCAAGTATTTGAATTCGAGTATGTTTATATAAATCTGTATAAAATATTATAATAATAGGGTTTGTCATTTCATGGTGGAAATCCATTAATAGAATATCCGGGCCTACAGTCTGACCGATCTCAACGTGATCCAGCATAGTGGGTCTTAACCTAACAAGATTTTACACACAAACTGTTACTGCTATATGTATGCGGAAATAAATTGTTAGAAGCTGTCAATAAGAGGCCGGGACATCAGGACTGGTTGTCCTATTTGTGTAAATATCTGGACCGGACATCAGGCCAGGTTGGCCTATTTGTGTAAATATTTGGACCGGACATCAGGACAGGTTGTCCTATTTGTGTAAATATTTGGACCTGACATCAGGACAGGTTGACCTATTTGTGTAAATATTTGGACCTGACATCAGGACAGGTTGACCTATTTGTGTAAATATTTGGACCGGACATCAGGACAGGTTGACCTATTTGTGTAAATATTTGGACCGGACATCAGGACAGGTTGACCAAAAACGGTACACTAATGCGTGAACTAATATCAAAACATTTATGTAAACGGCAATTTCCCAATCATCATCCTTGACCCGTGAAATAACGTGAACTCAACGTGAACTCAACGATAGTTCCACCCGGGAAGGTTTTTGATGCCCCATTCCACGGAAAAAAACACCCTCCCCAGTAGGCCGAATATGCAACCCTTCAATATAAATAAAAAAGGTATGTCGTGGGGGGAGGGGGGGCGCTACCTCCCCAACCTCTTCCCACGCCACTGCTCCCGTGTAAATATTGAGATTGAGGATTTGAGATAACGTCAGTGGCTCTTTTTCATACTTTATGCCATACAATAAACTCTGCTATTATGAAGTTAACGGGGAATAGGGAACAGTTGAAAAGAAACAAATAACACAATTGGAATTACGCCCACAAATGATATTGTTATCGCTGTAGATGACGTAACTGTGGTTTTTCGTTTCGTTAATAGTGTCTTTGCTATGGCGATCACGTGATAGTTATTTTCCGCCCCCCCGCCCCCCCCCGGGCGCATTATACCCCTGTTTTAGTTAGGTATGTCATGTAAACGTCTGCCAGCCCATCCAATGAGCGGATGAAACAAATGTCAACGCGCCAAATATTTACATCAAGGCCAACTGGCAGGGACCGCGCCTACCTTTTGATGTAATCCTGGCATAGAGTGTTTGATGCATGCGAGCATCTATTGATAATTTATATAAATATACCCATACAAATTTACAAAGATCCAACGTGATGTGCCAGCTTTAAAAAAAAAAGCCACTTAAAATTTTGACAACATTTTAGAATGTAAGCCATCCCATGTGAATTGATATTGGTACACAATTAGCCATCCCATGTGAATGGATATTGGTACACAATTAGCCATCCCATGTGAATTGATATTGGTACACAATTAGCCATCCCATGTGAATGGATATTGGTACACAATTAGCCATCCCAAGTGAATGGATATTGGTACACAATAGAAGTCGAGAAATCAAAACACATTTCATTGTACATTAAATAAAAAGTTTACTGAAAGCAGGGGGGATAATCAATGCATGTTACACATTCGTTACCCTGTGGGGGTGGGGTGGGGTTTGGGAGAGATGTGGCGTAGTTAAGGTTAATGCCAACAAGGGTGGGCCACTATTTTTGCCGCCCTTCCCCAACGAAAAAAAACTCTGCAAGTGGTAGAAAATTTCGCCCCTCAATATATAGATAAAAGTACCACCGGGGACGGAACACCCCCCCCCCTTTTTTTTTTTGTATACACATCTTCCTACACCAGTGGGAAAAAAACTCAGGAAGTGGTAGAAAATTTCGCCCCTCAATATATAGATTAAAGTACCACCGGGGACGGAACACCCCCCCCCCTTTTTTTTTTTGTATACACATCTTCCTACACCAGTGGGAAAATAGTGAGGGGGGGGCTGGTTGGTTGAGAAACCTTCATTGAATTCGCCACTTCGTTAAGTACATTGACCTCTTGAGTTAATGTGAAGATCTGTGTGTGTGTTATTTTTTTTTTATTTACGTGTGTTTTTCTTTTATAACATAACCGAGTACGCAGTCCTTGTCCTCACCTTACGCACTGTGCTTTATCACTTCAACCGTTTGTACAATGTGTTCTGTTTGTTTACAATGGGAGCTTCAAGCAATTGCGACTAAACAAACAACATATTACATCGCTATATTATCAGCTTACCAAAACAAAAACCAATAATGTTTTAGATTTATCGACAGTGAACCTCACCTTGTGAATGAACGCATTCCGCATTAAAATTAACTTATTTAAAAAAAACAAAAACAAACAATACATCATCAAAGAATATACGCAGTAGACAAATGGATTTTGTGGTCCCAAAATTTGGCGAGATTTCTTATTTACCTGCCTCCGAAAACACCATTTAGTTCAGTGCGCTGTAAACCTGCGGGCAAGTAAATAACATCACCGTGAAGAGTATCCCTTGTGAGAGTAAGTCACAACACTAAATGAAACACGGAGTCGACTCAATTCTTTGTCAGCGTTCGTGCCACGCAAACACAATGATAGGATGAGTGTCAGAATGATGATGTTGTCTTTAACCAGCGGTCACCAACATAACTGATCTGTTTTCTGAGCGCGGGGAGCACACAGTCGTGGGCTGCTTGTCGGTGACGAGGTGAGCAATTCGCCCGAGTTCTGGTGTGTAAAAGAAAGGTAGGTTAGCAGCGGGGGTTGATTCTTTGCGCGTGAACCCTCACGCTGAAGCACGTGACTAGACTTCGTGATTAAAATAGGCCAAAAAAATTGTTTGTTTGTTGTTGTTTTTTTTTAAATTTTTGAACATTATCTGAGATAGTAATAATTGTGAGACGATTCAGCGAGATGATAATCTCAGATACTACCAGAGGTTGATTCGGAATTGACGTTGGAACAGGGGATGTAGAATAAGATTGCACCAGTGGTTCCCCGGGTGAGCATGACACTTATTCTTATTGCACTTATGTGTGTGTCCGAGCGATAGCTATACGGTATGCCAAGGGTCCTCAAACTTTTTTAACAAGGGGCTAGATCAATGCCCCCAGACACTGCCGGGAGCCGGATTAGTATGCCTCGGGTTGGTTCCGCGAGCAGTGTACCGTATTAAACCAGAACAACGAGACTATTAAAATGGTTAAGCACTTAAAAATTCTTTTGTTTTAATGCATGGTTTCGGATTGTCTTTACACAGACTCCACTAGAATAAACAGGTTGAGTTACCCACTCTCACCTTGTGGGAAAGAAGGGGCTCAAGGCTTCAGACAAACTTCTAGTAACCTACCACACAACCTAGTAACCTATCCCTTCAATGGCGTAGCAAGGGTTAGCGCCACCTGCGGCTTGCCAAAAATTATGCCACGCAACCGCATCTTCCCCCTTTTTTCTTTCCCAACGAAAAATCCCGCTTCAGTTGAACCGTCCTCCCACTCTCTCCCCCCTTTTTTCTACCTCATTATTACTCGTAGCGGTTAAAAATGGAGATGACTGCCACTTTTTTTATCGAATTTCCCGAATGTATCCCTAAATCGATCCCTATGCCTAACCTGAACCCTAAATCGATCCCTATGCTTAACCTGAAGCCTAAATCGATCCCTATGCCTAACCTGAACCCTAAATCGATCCCTATGCCTAACCTGAACCCTAAATCGATCCCTATGCCTAAGCTGAACCCTAAATCGATCCCTATGCTTAACCTGAAGCCTAAATCGATCTCTATGCCTAACCTGAACCCTAAATCGATCCCTATGCCTAACCTGAACCCTAAATCGATCCCTATGCCTAAGCTGAACCCTAAATCGATCCCTATGACTAAACTAAACCTTAATTCATTGCAACTATAATAAAGACACAAAAGACGCCGTGGCGCCGTCCTCGGTTTTAGCCCTCTTAGCCACTATAGGTTTTAATCGTTAATCGTGTTAATTTTTTCCCGAAACACATTTTTTCCCCAAACAACCCACACATCACCGAAACAGTTCCCCAGTCTTCCAGTAAATAAACTACCGGTAATAATTCTCCTAGTCGACCACGGTCGAAGGCCAGCTAACAGGAACACAAACAAGGGTGTGCCTTTAAGACTAGGTCGAACTCATTGGGCTGCGTAGAGAAGCTACTACACCTGTAGGTCACAGACACAGCAACCCGAAACTGTGCTCATCCTTATGTACATGTATATTAAAAAACAACCCAGTTTGTTATGTGTACAACCAGGTCCTGATTTCCCTAAAGGAAAAGTAGGGTTAATTCTAGGGCCTACAAAATCGACAGAGCCTCACAGTTAAAGAGACCATATTCTATAGACACTCGAGCTTTAAAAAAAAAAAAAAAAAAATTATTATTATTTTTAAAAAATTACTTTTAAATTAAAAAATATATTTAAATAACCATTTAATTTCCCTAAAGGAAAAGTAGGGTTAATTCTAGGGCCTACAAAATCGACAGAGCCTCACAGTTAAAGAGACCATATTCTATAGACACTCGAGCTTTAAAAAAAAAAAAAAAAAATTATTATTATTTTTAAAAAATTACTTTTAAATTAAAAAATATATTTAAATAACCATTTTAAAAAAGATTTTCTTTCGAAGATGAGTTTAAACATACTAAAAAAAAGGTTATAGTATAATTTTAAATTTCTTAAAATGCATTATGCTAAGAAAGTCTGCGCAGAAGTGTAGATGAGCACTCTGTGTAGCCAAATAATTCGAATTGAATGCAGTCGAAAGTAAAATCTTGTTTATATAATAATAATACTGTGATCAACACACGAATTACTTAATATTTTATCTTTTAATGTTTTTAAATTATTAATTTTTTTTTGGGGGGGGGGGTAGGGGGTGGGGGGTGGGGGGTTAGCTTTGTCAAATAAGTAAAGTGAGAAATTTGACTGACTTAAACAATGAAGCCAGAGTATACCCCTCAAGGCCAAACTATACCCCTCAAGGCCAAACTATACCCCTCAAGGCCAGACCATACCCCTTAAAGCCAGAGTATACCCCTCAAGGCCAAACTATACCCCTCAAGGCCAGACCATACCCCTTAAAGCCAGATTATACCCCTCCAGGCCAGGCTATACCCCTCCAGGCCAGGTTATACCCCTCACGGCCAGGCCATACCCCCACGCACTTAGAAAAAAATG
This sequence comes from Lymnaea stagnalis, assembly GCA_964033795.1. Taxonomy (NCBI): domain Eukaryota; kingdom Metazoa; phylum Mollusca; class Gastropoda; family Lymnaeidae; genus Lymnaea; species Lymnaea stagnalis. Next base: position 1,857,944 of record CAXITT010000037.1, read on the forward strand.
TCATTTGCTAATACGAACTTTTCTATGCATATTCGTGATCTAACGAGATGCGTTATGGTGAGGTGCGTTAAAGCGAGATGCGTTATAGAGAGGTGCGTTAAAGCGAGATGCGTTATAGAGAGGTGCGTTAAAGCGAGATGCGTTATAGAGAGGTGCGTTAAAGCGAGATGCGATATAGAGAGGTGCGTTAAAGCGAGATGCGTTATGGAAAGGTGCATTAAAGCGAGATGCGTTATGGAAAGGTGAATTAAAGCGAGATGCGTTATAGAGAGGTGCATTAAAGCGAGATGCGTTATGGAAAGGTGCATTAAAGCGAGATGCGTTATGGAAAGGTGAATTAAAGCGAGATGCGTTATGGAAAGGTGAATTAAAGCGAGATGCGTTATGGAAAGGTGCATTAAAGCGAGATGCGTTATGGAAAGGTGAATTAAAGCGAGATGCGTTATAGAGAGGTGCATTAAAGCGAGATGCGTTATGGAAAGGTGCATTAAAGCGAGATGCGTTATGGAAAGGTGAATTAAAGCGAGATGCGTTATAGAGAGGTGCATTAAAGCGAGATGCGTTATGGAAAGGTGCATTAAAGCGAGATGCGTTATAGAGAGGTGAATTAAAGCGAGATGCGTTATGGAAAGGTGCATTAAAGCGAGATGCGTTATAGAGAGGTGCATTAAAGCGAGATGCGTTATGGAGAGGTGCATTAAAGCGAGATGCGTTATAGAGAGGTGCATTAAAGCGAGATGCGTTATGGAGAGGTGCATTAAAGCGAGATGCGTTATGGAAAGGTGCATTAAAGCGAGATGCGTTATAGAGAGGTGCATTAAAGCGAGATGCGTTATGGAAAGGTGCATTAAAGCGAGATGCGTTATAGAGAGGTGCATTAAAGCGAGATGCGTTATGGAGAGGTGCATTAAAGCGAGATGCGTTATAGAGAGGTGAATTAAAGCGAGATGCGTTATGGAAAGGTGCATTAAAGCGAGATGCGTTATAGAGAGGTGAATTAAAGCGAGATGCGTTATGGAAAGGTGCATTAAAGCGAGATGCGTTATAGAGAGGTGCATTAAAGCGAGATGCGTTATGGAGAGGTGAATTAAAGCGAGATGCGTTATGGAGAGGTGCATTAAAGCGAGATGCGTTATGGAGAGGTGCATTAAAGCGAGATGCGTTATGGAAAGGTGCATTGAAGCGAGATGCGTTATAGAGAGGTGCATTAAAGCGAGATGCGTTATAGAGAGGTGCGTTAAAGCGAGATGCGTTATAGAGAGGTGCGTTTAAGCGAAATGCGTTATGGAGAGGTGCAGTTAAAGTGATTTCCACTGTATTTCATAATTTGTTTTCCTGTTTCTTTATTAAAATATATTCTCAAACAGACTGGTTAATGATAAACCATATTTAGTGCTGCATTTGTCAGGAAGACTTTCCCATCTTAAAAAAAAAAAACAAGTTCAAGGTATTAATACAATTTTTAATCGAGGTGAAATTTGGGTATTGATATTATGAACAAAAAAAATACACTTACAATTGTATGTGCAAGAACTAGCAAACAAGAGTACAAAAATCTTTTGACTATTTTAATTGGAGTTTTCTTTTTAGTTAAATAAGACGAGGGGGGTATGGCAAGGGATCTCACTAATAGAATAGCTTGGGGCCTTGAGCAGATGCGTGGCTAGAGTTTTGGCGCCCGGGGACACAATTTTACACCACCTCCCCCAAATCTGAACGCCATTTTTCATCGATGAAATACCATTTACGCCCCCTAATGCTTGCGCTAGGGGATATCTGCCCCCTCTGCCCTCCATTAGCTACACATCTGGCCTTGGCTAAGCTCAATCCGGCCGTGTGTGACGTCATGGTAGAACGAATCCATCATCCTATTTGTGAGCTGAGTATTTCATTAAATCGGCCAAAAATAATTTCACACGTGACTTAAAATTTAGTCGGTTGGAAAACCAAACTTCTCGGCTGGTAAAGGTCATATGACCCACTATATCATAGGTCACGGCAAGGTTCATCCCGATTCATTACTGTTTTTTTTTTTGCAAAGACACGTTTTAAAAAAGTGATAGCTGCAAAACAGCTCCTTAGAAAACCTCACAAGAAAGTCAAACTAAAAATAGATATTCGTACGTCATTTCTTTGTGCTTGGTGCCAAGTTAAAATGGATCAAAAGAAACAAAAATATCGTAAGGGATATTGACTGAAAGAACTAGGTAAACCAAGAAGTAAAAATATAGAATATAAACCTCATTTTTTTCTTCTCTAAACATTACAAGAAACTGGATTGATTCTCGGAAACAAATACAATGGGAAAAACCGTTCATCACTCTGATTTAAATTTCAAAATTGGAAATGAGATTTTTTTATAAAATGGAAAAAATAGATAATTAATCTAGTATCTTAAAAAAGATAATGGAATTATTAGTTCTTTATGTTTTCTGACTTCACTGTGTCCAAGATTTCAAAATTTCAATGAATCATAAATGAGAAGTCACATAATAAATTTGTTGGCTCTTTTTATAATCTGCATCACTACCTAATTATCCCCACATCAGTGACGTAGGGAGGCATTATCACCCCCACCCCCCACCAGAAAACACAACATATATAGTTCTTTTTGGCAGAGTGAAACCTGGAAGTAACGATTCTTGAAATAGCGCTGTCCTTGGCATATGCACTAAATCACCCTGGATCACCTTAGACAGATATGTGTCCCTATACGTTGACTGTACCAAGTGCCTCGTACTGCAATCACCATCTATGGACGGACAATGCTTAGACAGACATGTGTCCTTATGCGTTGACTGTACCCAGTGCCTCGTACTGCAATCACCATCTATGGACGGACAATGCTTAGACAGACATGTGTCCCTATACGTTGACTGTACCCAGTGCCTCGTACTGCAATCACCATCTATGGACGGACAATGCTTAGACAGATATGTGTCCCTATACGTTGACTGTACCCAGTGCCTCGTACTGCAATCACCATCTATGGACGGACAATGCTTAGACAGATATGTGTCCTTATACGTTGACTTTACCCAGTGGTTCGTACTGCAATCACCATCTATGGACGGACAATGCTTAGACAGATATGTGTCCCTATACGTTGACTGTACCCAGTGCCTCGTACTGCAATCACCATCTATGGACGGACAATGCTTAGACAGATATGTGTCCTTATACGTTGACTTTACCCAGTGGTTCGTACTGCAATCACCATCTATGGACGGACAATACAAGATTGTTGCCACTCCAATCCACCAAAAAATAAAAAGAAAACTCCGCATGTGGACGAAAATACTCCACTCCAATAAATAGAAACAAAATCTCCGCCCCCCCCTCCCAACCCAAAACGACCCAAAATCCTACACTAGTATCACGATAAAATAATCAAGTCAGTTATCAACAAATCCTAAAATCCTACAATACCATTATGATAAAATAATCAAAGCAGTTATCAACATGAACTTCTCATTCCCAACCCGACCCAGACCCATAATGCCATAATATAGCATTATATGGTCAATAATAAGGGACAGATAATACAAGCCGCATTCATAATATTTTGTGTCATTTTACATCATTTAGTAAGTCAATTCATAATATCGAAACATCAAGGCACTAAAAGCAAACGTACAATTTAATAAATATATATACATATAGGCCTACATATAAAGATTTCATTTGTTTAAAGTTTTGTCCGATCATTGCGAATAACATATAGCACTATTTTACGTCCTCATCCGTCTTCACGGTTGGTTTGATTTGCCGCCTGAACATCTACTTATACGCATAAACATGTACGCACATACATGTGCACATATACTGACGTGCAGGCAGAAGTTCGCACCTGTGTTTGTATACATATTACTGTGCCAGATGGTGGGGTCGATCTGCGGCACATGACGCACGTGCGACGGGGCTGTTTACAAACAGGGAGGGGATGGTTGAACGGGGTATCACGGTAGATGGTGGAGATGATCGTGGTATCAAGGTAGATGGGGAGATGTTGATCGTGGTATCAAGGTAGATGGTGGAGAGGTTGATCGTGGTATCAAGGCAGATGGTGGAGAGGTTGATTGCGGTATCAAGGCAGATGTTGGGAGGGGGAAGAGGTTGAACAACAAACGTTAAATGATTGAAAATCTTTAATTCACAGAAAATCAAAGGGCTTCATCAAAGTCTTGAAGTTATTTCACCTTCGTTTCACAATATAATCCACTTGTATCTAAAAAAAAAATTCTAAAAAAATAAATAAAAGTCTAAAAATCTCTTCAAGATAAGAAACAAAGGAGAGGGGTGGGTGGAGAGTTGGCAGGGGTGTGGTATGGCGATTTATCAGGGGGTTGGTGGTGTAGGTGAGAGATATGGCAGGGTTGTAGATGGGAAATATGGCAAGGCGGTCTAGATGGGAGATACAATGGGTGTAGATGGGATATAGGGCAGGGAACGTAGGTGTGATATATTCCATTGCCTCAATGTGAAATATAGCAAAAGACGTTGACTGTACCCAGTGCCTCGTACTGCAATCACCATCTATGGACGGACAATGCTTAGACAGACATGTGTCCCTATACGTTGACTGTACCCAGTGCCTCGTACTGCAATCACCATCTATGGACGGACAATGCTTAGACAGATATGTGTCCCTATACGTTGACTGTACCCAGTGGTTCGTACTGCAATCACTATCTATGGACGGACAATGCTTAGACAGATATGTGTCCCTATACGTTGACTGTACCCAGTGCCTCGTACTGCAATCACCATCTATGGACGGACAATGCTTAGACAGATATGTGTCCTTATACGTTGACTTTACCCAGTGGTTCGTACTGCAATCACCATCTATGGACGGACAATACTTAGACAGATATGTGTCCCTATGTTGACTGTACCCAGTGCCTCGTACTGCAATCACCATCTATGGACGGACAATGCTTAGACAGATATGTGTCCTTATACGTTGACTGTACCCAGTGCCTCGTACTGCAATCACCATCTATGGACGGACAATACTTAGACAGATATGTGTCCCTATGTTGACTGTAATCAGTGCCCCAAACGTCTTAATCCGACCACGCAATCATGCCAATGAAAAATTAGAATGCAAACACATGATAATATTCAAAAGTCATAATCGCAGTGGCGGATTTACTATAAAACCAAACCAAACCGTGTTCTTTGGGTAACCAATCCCGAGAGATGGCATAAAATAATAGCATTAAAATTATAATGAATATATTATAGAGATTTAAAGAACGTAGACTAATAATAAGGTATGAAATCAAAATGGCTGCACTGAAAGTAAATTTCATAAAGATGCGACTCCTCCTAGTTCCTAACTTCTACGCGCCGTGTCAGAGGTGTAGGCAACGGGTTGCGCAGGGGACTGTCACTGGTGTAGGAAATGGGTTGCGCGGGGGACTGTCACTGGTGTAGGCAATGGGTTGCGTAGGGGGACTGTCACAGCTGCACTGGTGGAATGAGTTCATTGTCACCTATGAACATTTGAATAAAAGCTTGTAAAAAAAAAATGGTCCACCAAATTTGAGTGGACAAAAGCTGGCTTAATGCTGAGACTAAGAATCTTATTGGCATTGTTGACATCATGTCTTAAAGTAGATCAGGTCTACACCAGGTCGGTTCAATCGTCAAGAAAAAAAAAAGTGGTACAGCTAGAGGTTATTGAGCCACATGATGATCCACATGATGGGCCAAGATTGTTGCCACTCCAATCCACCAAAAAATAAAAAGAAAACTCCGCATGTGGACGAAAATACTCCACTCCAATAAATAGAAACAAAATCCCCGCCCCCCCCCCAACCCAAAACGACCCAAAATCCTACACTAGTATCACGATAAAATAATCAAGTCAGTTATCAACAAATCCTAAAATCCTACAATACCATTATGATAAAATAATCAAAGCAGTTATCAACATGAACTTCTCATTCCCAACCCGACCCAGACCCATAATGCCATAATATAGCATTATATGGTCAATAATAAGGGACAGATAATACAAGCCGCATTCATAATATTTTGTGTCATTTTACATCATTTAGTAAGTCAATTCATAATATCGAAACATCAAGGCACTAAAAGCA
>CAXITT010000037.1:1864693-1896752 GCA_964033795.1 Lymnaea stagnalis
CTTACATGTTAGTGGAAACATCAGTGATGATTGAGAACAAAAACAGCATTCTTATAACGTCACACTGGAACAATACAATATATTAATGTATCGTGACGCTTGATTAAAATGCTGTTTGGTCATTCTGTCACCCACGGGCTGGAGACAGAGTTGGATATAAGTAATTCCATTTAAAACGTCAGGACTTACATAATTTAAATGCTTTCATATTATCGTATATTATGGTTATAAGTCTTAATTCTTCATCACGTTCACTTGTTTTGACATAGTCTGAGTGTTTTTCTTGCTGCTGACTACTACTAGTTTAATAAATAGTAATTAAGTCATTTCATGGTCACCTCTGCATTTTTTTGGGTCTATTTAGGATAACCTTATTTTAAAAAAAACAAATGATTTTATTTCATTTAGAATATATATAGTCATCTAATCAACTATATGCTTGACCTATACTAATACATATAATTATAATATTTTAAAGCATTATAATGTATTTGTTTGCGAAAGTATTTTGTTTCTTATTGCTCTTTTATGAAAAATGTTTAATAAAAACATTTAAAATCAACCAGGGAATAACATTGATCAACACAATTTTACTTTCACTATTGCTGTAAACTGATGTCCTTGCTTGATCGTTGATGTGTTAGCACTGAACTAAGATTGCGTTACACTATGGACAGTGTGGGGAAGGAGTGTCAAGATTTAAAACGTAAATATGATGAATGTTTTAACAAGTGGTTTGCGGAAAAGTTCTTAAAAGGTGTAACCGAGGACCCATGCACAAAGTTGTTTAACGTTTATCAAGAGTGTGTTAAGGTTAGTCTGTTTAGCCAAGTTAGACTGTTACATTATTAAATTATTAGTATTAGTATTAGGCTAACATTAACCATTAACAAATTTCATTTTATATTAACTTCTTCTCCTCTTTTATATGTCGAGGCTGAGGGCCCACGATCCCAATCAGCCATTGTCAGAATCAATAGTATTGTTCATTCTGGCTCTCATTTTTGTAGATAGTGATAGTGGTTTCGTGACGTTTCTAATTTCTATGCATAATAATTTTAAATAATAATAATAGTTTTGAAGTGGACACTTCACTAGTTGCAAGGGCTACTTAGCAAGCAATGGTAATAATTAGAAACTGGGGGTTGGAAGGCAGGAGTAGGCAAAATATGCAAATGTATTTATTTATATTTATTTATTTAGGCATTTTTATATAGCGCTTATCATAAAGTCATAAAGCTCTAAGCGCTTTACAATTATTAAAACATGTGAACTAAGTAAAATAAAAATGAGACACTAGGATAGTAACTACTATTCTATAGAAACAATGAAAATGGCTATAAAACGAGGACACTTTGACACTTCAGGATCAACCCGAAACAGAAAATGAGGTAGGTTGATCGTGGTATCAAGGCAGATGGTGGAGAGGTTGATTGCGGTATCAAATGTATCAAATGTTGGCCTCAAATTTTCTTTTGGAAGCTTGTTCCAGTCCCTGATTGTCTTTGGCAGGAATGTACTGTGTTCTTGCTGTTATGAGCTGGAACTGCCTGTCATGGCCTTGTCAATTAACAATGTCGAGGGGGGAGAGGGAGAGTTTCTGTTTAATGCTGGAGCAGTGGATCAGCCCATTTTTTATCTTTATAACAATCATAATATATAATAAGAATAAGTTCGTTAACATTTAAGCATTGCTCCACTAGTAAATTTAAGTAAGTAACCCAAGCTTTCAATGTATTCAACAAAATAATAAAGAAAGCAGCTTGCATGTTTCTTCGTAAGATAATCAATAGGCCCCGGCCAATGCAAACTTATGCTCTATGATTCACTGTCACTTATTTTTATGGTTAGGCCTGTCTGTGGTTTATGTATCTTTAAATTTAATTAGTCTTTCTTGGTTAATAAATTCACAAATACAAAGTTTTAAACTTTTGTCACAGTAGTGATCACTGCACAAATAGATGTCAGGCTGAAAGTAACTGCTGTTAAGCTTGCCGTTCCTTGGGGGAGTTGGGGGGGTGTGTTGTATTTACTGTGCTGTTGCATGCATGTGAGTACAAAAAGTAAACAAAGGTTCTGATAACTTTGAATGGGAAAATCTGTTAAAAAATCATGTACTCTACCATTAACCATCAAAAACATCCATAATTATAAAAACAGGTACAAAGTAGGGAAAAAAGTATCACTTGGCATGCATGCACTTGATCTACTTTAAAAAAAGAGAATTCAAAATATGGACATTAATTTCATTGCCCTAAGGATAGTTATGAGTAATAAAAGTTGTATCTGCTGCAATTGCAATTATCATTGAATGGACTATTTATTTTTAAAAAACATTTCTAGTAACTTAAAGACATATTTTGTTTTTCTCTATAGAATGTTTGAAAATAAATTCAACTTTTCTTGATATCGATTCACAGAAAGCAATTAAGGAGAAAAATCTCAACCTTGATGCAATAGAGGAGCAAGTACTAGGGACATCTAAAGAGAAGCAACCACCTTCAAAGTGATTCAGTTAAAGTTGGAGTCTTACTTGGTTTTTGTTAATCTCTTTAACTTATTTCTGAAATTTGATTTAGATCTGTGTTCAAAAAAAAAAAAATTCTTTAGTTTATTTCAGTTTTGTCAATGTGAGTTTTCAAGAAACTTTCATAACGATCAGGTTGTCAAAATTATTAAGCATTGGGGATCCATATAAACTAAAAATAGAGAAGAAAAAAAAAAAGACCACCAAGTTAATATATGCAACTGAATTTAATATAAATAGTATTAAAAGATAAAATTCCCATTTAAAAGAAATAAGTATTTATTTTTTAAGGAGTTATCAAGTAATATATCAATTTATGTTAAAGAAATTTTTGCTCTTACTCATAATAATCATGTGAAATATATATGGACCAAACTTGAGAACAGATTGATAACTGTACAAAATATTTCATACCATTACCAGTAAGGCATATATATTAATGTAATTCCTCTACACTCATTTTCATCTAAAAATTTTGATGTCATACTTCCATTAATAAATAACATGCTGTGCTAAATGTTGAATATCATTATGTATATAAAGAACACTCATGCTTTTTTTATTCTATATTGAACATTGAAAATAAATTAGAATTTGTTGAACTTGAACCAATGATATTTACATTTCTTGTCAAGTCTCAACTAGTAGTATTAGCTAAAGAATTTTTTTTTTTTCAAATGTGACTTGTTTTAATCAGGACTGTGAGAAAATTAAACAAAGCTCGTAAACTTGTACATTTATAATAAAATGAGTTATTAAAACAGGTTTAGAGATGACTGCAACCAGTTGGACTTTCCAACAAAAAAAAAACAACAAACTAAAACAATATGAATAAATGATATTTATTTTGAATTTGAACCTTACATCAATTACACAAAAATATCAATTTTAACTGATGACAAGTTCAAGGTTATTATAATTTTTTTTTGAGGCAATAACAAAACAGTATTATTATTTATCTTCATGCTGGTGTGCAAAAAATAATTTATGGAACATTTTATCAGCCAAGAACATTAATGAAAAAAAAAATATTAATGACTGCGCTACTGGTACTCATTTACATCTAAAATTCTTTTTAAAAACACAAAAATAATTGACTTTCCTTTTCACCAAGCAAGGAATGAAACATATATGAGATTCATTCATACCTTTTAAAAATGAAATCTGTCCTCTAAAAGATACCATATCTATATTAACATGCCAAAAATTTCTGATAAGAGGATACAAAATTATTATTAAATGCATTTTTCAAATATTTCCATAGCAATCAAATACCAGTAGTTCAGTTTTTGACAAAACAAAAGTAAACAACTCTGCTCTGAGTACTGAAAGTGTAAGAATAAAATAAATGAATGGATTATCCTCCAAATGTTATACAAAATTATTATCATTATAAAGAAAATCTGTCATTCCTTTAAATTCAAGCAAGGGTTCATCCAAAAATGACATCATCATGCTATTCTAGTTTTTTAAAATCACCCTCACTATTGTCATAAATCATCTTAGATGCCCTCATCACACATCTCAAAAATATGTGAACCTCTACCCAAATATGCGCGAGGTTGATTAAGGATAAACCCCAAGTGTTAATCAATAAATTATCATTCTCAGCATTCATTCAGTTAGCATTGAATCAGAAAGCAACACATGACTTCACTGGCCTTTTCAAACACTACATAACTTGTATGGATCTATAATAATTTACTTTCTTTCAAATCATACGTCAACTTAACCAATTATTTCAGCACAGACTCTAACTGGTTAAGATTAAGTGATTATAAAATGTGATCTTGTTGCTACATTTTAGTACATGGTATAAACAAACATTAAAAAGTGTTAAAGACATGATCTCTTCAAATTCAAAAGGAACAAAGTAAAAACTAATTACAGATGTGTTTTACTTCCAGTCCTGCCATCATGAAAGCCATGTTGGAAGGACTAACATAAAACACCTGAGCTAAATGACCAAAAATATTTGGAATAACCTCAAGCAAAGGTAACAATAGGTCATTTTTACACTTCTGCTGAATAACAAGTGTACATGCATCAAAACTCCTTTTAACAATACGCCATGTTCTTTTGTTCTATTTCTAATATTTGAGCTGACTGAATATTCACGCAGGGCAAACATTCATTCTGAGATTACCTCTTATGCTGTCCAATTGATATTATTCATTCTTCATATTTTTAAAAAGCTAAACAATAATTGAAAGTCATATGTTTAATACTGTTTAGCTTTTTTTTTTTGGTTCGACACATGTTAAGATATACATTAAATGATTTTTTTTTTAAAAAGGAGAGTTGACAATTTGAAATAGAAAAAAGGTTTTGTAATCCTTTATAAATATTTTTTTTCTTCAGTGAGCATTTACAATATGCCCCAAAAACCACAGTACTGAAACGTGTACATGCGTTTGTCAACGGTGCATAGCTTCAGCTGCCACACACTTCCCGCAGTGTTAAGGATGTTGCTCTGGGCAGTTGTTGATGGAAATGGTTTTCTCTACAGAGGAAAAAAATTCATATTTGAACCCTATTTACACTCTGACCTAAAGAATTAAGTGATTGAAATATCCTCAACACCAGGCACAGAAACGTTGCAAATCCCCTCTACATACATAGTAGCCAAAATGATCGATAAATTGATCGTGGGCCCTTAATATATAGAAGAGAAGAAGATTGTGATGGGGTACCATGTTTGGGAAAAAGGGTGGCAGAACAACTTAAAGGGAGATTTAATAAGACCAAAAACCACAATAATGGTTACGAAATAGCATCATTGTGGAAGTTTTTTGTGTCATCGAAAGAGGAAGTCTTCATTCACCCCTAAAAAATCTACAAGGAACATCTTTCAGATTGAACATCAGCATACATACGTATGATTGAGAACATAGGTTCATTTTTCGCTCTGCATTCAGGTTGGACAATGCTTGAGAGAGCCAGATCTGTCAGACAGGATAATGTATCATGGATTTTTCTGGCTATGGTGTACAAGGATCCAGTTTTTGAAAGGGCTGCATGATTCTCTGAAGAAAGTCACATAAACTTCTGTTTGACTGATTACCTTTCCAGAACCCTGCTACTTGGTGCAGTCTTTTTTAAACAATCTCTTTCAGAATTTTCTCCCCATAATTTCTTTAAACACTGTCTCCATTTACGCTCATTGCAGTAAGTAGGAGCAAAAATATTGCTCAATTATGAATATTTTTTCCTCTGCAGAGAGACCCATTTCCAACAACAACATATAAACGTTAAGTGATGATCATTAGGCGGCTGGAACTATGCACAGCTGAAAAATGCAAGAACGCCTTCATGATGCAAGAGTTTTAGTACTGCTAGTTTTGGTGCATGCTGTATTTACATAATAAACACTTATGACAATTATTTTTCACAATTTACAGCACAAGCCTAGACATGAATCATTCTTTCATAGACAACCTTGCAAAATATAATTCATAAAATCTTGATAAGATATAAACAAGACAATGTCTTTCATCAAGGGATGTAGTATATTGTCCATTTGTACCAATTATATTTAATCTCTGGGCACAGCACTTTTGAGTAATTTTAAAATACCTTATTGTTAGTTTATGTTTATTACAACAGCGAGAACTTTCTCTTAAGGGTCAACACTTCTTAGTAGAGACTTGTGCTTTATAATTTATAATACAAAACAACTTTATGCAATGGCAACTACCTGCTATTTAAAGACAGATCCATTAAAATGTTATTATTTCCGGCGAAGGGCCCTGTCCAACTTATCATCCTCGTCGTCACTGTGGTAGCCACTGCCATGATCACGGTAGCCCCTGGTAGCCTGCATCAACTCAGCATCAGGCCCCTTTCCTCTGTGTTCATACAACAGAACATTTAGTGTTTCTTCAAATATTCTGGCTTCTGGAAACTCCACCTGAGGATGCAACACATCTCCTACATTTGAATGGTTGACAATAATTATAAATTAACCAAAATTCTAATCCAAATTATTTTAAACATTGAGGTGTGACTAGGGAATGCAAATTCAGACACAATCTGATAGATAATCTGAATTGAAATCTCTATAGCTTTAACAGTATAACGTCTTCTTTCAAAAAAAAAATATTAAATAATTTTTAGTGTTAAAATTCCACTTAGTTTTCTTTACATTTTGTCCAAAATTCACGATTGAGAAAAGATTCAAATAATTTCTCAATTTCTGAAACAGAGGTCCAAAACACCTGTGACTTTTTCTATAAAAAGAATTAATTTAAAGCAATGATTGCTTAAAAAATATTTTTTGAAAAGCTGTAAAGGATTAAATCTTCAAACTCACTTTTGTATGTTTTTTGTCTGTACCATACACTATGGAGGTGCAGCAGACCTCTCCAATCTTTTGTCCATGACCATAAAATGACCAGCAGCAGATTTCATTACTTCCTATCACATCTTTGATGAAGAGAACACGACCATTAAACCTTAGGCACAACTTGTCAAAAAGCTCCATGTTTTTCAAAAGATTATCGTCTGACATGCTGTGGGATCAAAGAATAATTGTATCAACTTTTTTTTATAATTAACTCTGAAATAATAAAACCATTTTATACATCAAATTAACTGTGTACAACAAAGTTCCTATAAATTTTTAATTTTCTTGAAATAACAATGGAAAAAAGCTACAAACAAATTTTAAGAAAAAGACGATTGTCACTCATTATTTCATCAAATGTAATAGTTTAACAACAAATATCCTTTTATTTCTAGTTCTCATTTCATTATTCAATGTTGAAAAATGTATCATACTTATTTTGAATGCTAACAAACTCTTTAAAAAAAAAAAAAATTCAAGGTATTTTAAAGTAATTTACATTTCTTATGTATGGGTGCTTGTTAGATTAAATTAAACCGACCTTGTGTATGAATACTTGTTGTTGTGCCGATTGCAGATCAATTTGACAACTGGCTGTAAGTAAAAATTATTTGAAAAATGTACCTTAACCACATTGTTAGTAGTAGCTGTTAATACTTAAAGGAAAATAAAACAATCCAACAACAATGCATTTAATTCTATATTTTTTAAATTTATCATTGGGGCATTCTGTTGGACCAATCTCTCAAAAGCTGTACTGTACTTCTAATAATAATAATAATAATAATAAGTGGTCTTATATAGCGCGGTACCCAATCTACATTGTTACTGCTATATTTCTGCTGAAATATATTGTTAGCAGTCCTGTTTTACAAAAAACATTGTCTAAAAATAGTACATTACAAAGTACGCTGTGACATTTCAAATCCTGAGTAACGAAAAACCCTAAAGAACAGACAGATAGTTTTTATGCTTAGCTTACTGCAATGTTACATTAAGAAATGGCGTCAGCGGGCCGTCGAGCTTGCGCTCTTTATGCCCTCCCCAAAACACCCCTCCCAAACTCGGTATCTGGGGGATGTCCCTTTATCAGGACAGCCCCCACCCGAGTCTGCTCGACCAAGGTCTCCGCAGAGGGTCGTCCTAACCCAAAGACACCCGGTCGGTCCGACAATCGACTTTCTCAGGAGTCAGGATGGAAAAATTTACGTCCTAATATCTTCCCTAATCCATCCCGGGAAAGCGTTACACTCCCATTAAGAGGGATTCTACAGTGGGTTTCCACAGCGCAACTAATTCGCGATGTAGCTGGGACGAAAAGGTTGCCTTGGAGCAGCTTCTGAGGGCTGCGTAGTAAGAATCATCGGCCAGAGGTTACCACCTCATATCCATTAACGGCAACTTTTAATCATGATCCCTACCCTGTCTCTGTCTATTTTTCCAGTTGGGAAGTATCACAACTGGCAGCCCTATTGGAGCTGTTTTATGTACGGCAGGTACGAGCACATCCCTTGTCAGCCCACGCAGGACGCGCACAGTAGTTGTGTTCCCCGGTTAACGCTAAGGGGGGTCGGTGGCCGACGCCTCCTAATCGACAAGCCATCACAGACTTGTCAACCGGAGAACCGGGGGCATGCTTATTTTACTCAAATTATCAAAAATGTAAAAAGAGAAGATTTTACCTTGGACGTTTTAGAAACCAACATTTGTTCCTCTCTTTGTGATGTGATCAGTGGAACCTGGCAGATAGGTTCTGGATCATGTATGTTCATGGCTGTATCAATTTGCCTGACTGTAAACAAAACATGTTGCAACAGATCATATTTAATATAAATACATTTTTTTAAAAAAACATTTTCACATATATAATTAGTACCTTGTGTTCATAGTTTTGACTAATCAAATCAAAAGGGATGTAAATAATATGTATATATACAAATCTGCAAACAGTGCTTCTCAAATCAGCTTATGTTTGTGATCCTAATCCTAAACATAAATAAGATGCATGCAAGATGAATGATTCAAAAAAGGTGATAAGTTGAATTTACAGGGAAAAAAGAATGACCAAATATACTGTGGACAGAAAAAAATAAAGCATGCAATTGAAATAAAGGATGATATATGAAGGACTGCGGTCAAGATGTGTGAATAAAATATGAAATAGTGGAGCAAGGTATGTGGAAGCTTGAAATATAAAGACAGGACAATAAAAGAATAATGTTGAATTATTATTTTTTTTTTGGCCAGCTGTTAGAAACTGAGAAATTTTCGATGTTACATATATACAACCCCATTGTTTCTATCAAAACTTCATTAAATTCTATGTATGAATTTACATAAGTTTAAAAAATGAGGCCACGGACAGAAAAAAATTGTAGTTTTAAGATTTTAACCATTGCTTAAGTTCTTGTAACTTACCCAGTTCTTGGACACAGTAGTATTTGGCTTCCTGGAGTAATTCATCAAGTTCTCGCCTTGAGTCTGGCAAAGTGATTGAACCATCTCTCAAGAAAGACAATATGGATCCAAAATGTTTACCACACCTGTCAATGAGGACCCATCCTAAACAAACACAATAGAAAAAAAAAAGATATATTAACATTAGGAAAGCTATAAAAAATAAAAATGTGTAAAAATTGCTAACATAGTTCCAAAAAGACATTAAGGTCCAAAAGTCAAAAACTCCCAAATTCAAATTCCCATACCTTTAATGGGCTTTTTTAAAAAAAATAAATAAATTCGAAGATCTATTAATTATCACATTCTAAGGAGAAAAAAACCAAATTAACTCGCCTAATTATAGATACAAAATTCTTTATCAAACTAAAACAGTATATAAAAAATATTCGCAATACCCAGCTAATCTTAGTAAATGAATGAAATAGCGAAACCAGGTATGTGGAAGCTTGGCTGAGAAAGGCTTTATGCCAAAACGTCCTTGTTTTTTGTCCTGTTATCTTATTTCAAGTTTCCACATACATCGTTTCGTTATTCATTCATTTACTAAGCTTGAAAGAAGTCCTTTCATTTATATTATCTTTGTAAAGAGAGATCGTTTCGTTTTTGTAAACATAACACAAAACTATGAACAATGATATATATGCATTTGATTCATCTTAGTGCTCAAAAGTAACTTGTTGACTGAATTAATAGCTGGACTAATGAGGAAATGTCCTAGACAAAACATTTTTAGAAAGTCCTGAATACCAGTGGCATTGAACACTATTTTGAAAAAAACATTTAAGTAGTGTTCGTCCCAGGTATTTTAAAAAAATACTATGGCATTTTAAATTTATTCTGTAATAATAGCTGGGGTAAAAGGTGCTTACAATATTTAAGAACATTTGTATAAATCCAATGAAGGAAATACATTTTTAAATGACCCGGTGTTAAATACAATTGAAAAAAAATCGTATGACAAATTCTGCATACCTTCAACATCATGCAGCACATCCATTCTCCCACTGAACATAGCCCTCAGCATTGTATCTTGCTTACACAGTGTGTCAATGGTGGTCAGGTGGAGCGTGCCTCCAACGTTAATTTTGACATATTTAGAATCCGACTGAGATGCTACTGCGCACGTGGCCATGGCCGGGTTGGCTGAAGCTCCTGACATTATAAGAACTGAACTGAAGCTTTCAATCCAGTAAGGATTGGAGTTATCAATGATGGCGTGTGTAACTTATAAATAATGGAGGTAATGAGTGTCACCACAAGGGATTCCTGTTTGTACACAAGTCTAGAGGACTGATTGTTAATGTGAGCAGAGTTGGCTTTAAAAGTAGTAATACTGAAGTCCCACAAGGCTTAACCGAACCTTCATGATGAATAATTTCACGCTCAGCTTCAAACTGAAGGTCAGATTCAAATATGATTTTTTGTTTCAACAAGTCTGGAAGACAATCAGTCACACTGGGGTGAGAAATAAATGTAAAAAATTGTTACTAATTAGAAAGAAGGGAGAACATTCATATAATATAAGATAAACAATGAAAAAATATTACTACTTTGGTTTCTCTTTTACCAGCTGTTTATTTATACAAGCATGCTCCATGGTAGACAATAGCTGATTGAAAACTGGTGACTGTATCAAAATGGAACAGGATGTCAGTTCTAAAAGCAGATGAACTTTCTACAGCCACTTACAACTATGCTCTTATAAAATAATAAATATCATTTTAACAGTTAAACAACTTTGGAATGTGTATTTATAAAAACTGTTAAATCTGTTTAAAATAAGTTCTTAGAAGGAGAAAAAAATCACTATCCCTTATCATATTAACCACATAAAGGGTTAACATGCTCAACTTAAAAGGCAAATTCCCTAAACATGACCCATTCAACATTCTGAAGTTTTTGTTTTTATTAGGGCTATGGCTATTGATATAATTTTTTTTCATTTAGGCTACTGACTTTAAAAAAAAAATAATAAAATATCTTGTTGGCAAGAGAAAAAGTGAATCATTAGTTAATTGCAAATTCTGATACTCACTGATAGCCTAATCCTTAAGAATAAAATTTTACAAGTTAAATGGGCTATGACCCTTACTTATTATTTTTCACAACATTGATTAGCACTAACCCTAATGAGAAGGTAGGGACTAACTTGAATCACTAATGTTTTATTAAATGTAACTGTTTTTTTTATCCAGTTACATTCATTCACATTGGGCTTATTTTAAAATTAAATATTAGGATTATCTTATGGCCCAAGTCGAAGCCAAATGTATGACAAGGAGTTTACTTTAGGCCTATTAAAATGAGGTGGTATTTCAAACAGAGACACACGAAGAGTCATGATTGATAACGATACAACTCGGCACTACTGGCTACTTACTACTCTAGTCTTAGCCTCTTGGTGAAGGTGGTCTACTAACTTATTTGATATCATTAGGTCTAGGGCAGTAAGAGACCTAGCTTACTACTGCATAGCTTACAGAACCAACTTACTTCTATGCTAAGAATAAAATTGAAATCTAATTTCTATTCTAGAGATTAAATTTAACTTTTAGTTACTCTACTAGGTTAGTTCATTAGTAGATTGGTAGTCTACTTCAGTGTCAGTTATTAAAAAAATTAAGTTATTTAAACCATTATTCTTTTATTGATGTCCGTTTATACTACAGTGAAGAGGGCCACTGGGTTTTCGCTGGCATAAAAAGAGAGAATGGGCGCAGTTTTCTCATTGAAATGCTAGACTGAGGTGTGATCACGTTACAGCAGTTCATTGAGAAATATAATCTTCCAGCCTCACTTATGGTATCGGACGGATAGGCAGCTTATGCAAACATAAAACAGATCAGACAAAACTCTACAAACACTCTGTTGTGGCTCATCAACAAAATTTTGTCCTTTATATATATGTACTGAAATGAATTTGAAGATTATTACTATTACTATGTACTATGTCCAAATGTCATTAAATTCCCATTATTTTGATCAATAATTTTATCTTATCTGTAAAAGAATAACCATTTAAATAGTTATTCCCCCGTTTATATAATTATGTAGTTATTCCCCAGTTTAAATAGTTAGGCTATTCTCTGCTCAAGTCTTCAAGTTAAAGTGGTAATTTACCAGTAGTTATCGAGTAGTTCAGCTACATTAATTAATATTAATATAACCGGGCAATCTACTTACTACATACACTTCTCTTACTAACACTGAGAACTGAGTAAGTTAGCAATAGGGCTTGTCATTTAATGGCGGAAATCTATTAATAGAACTGATGTCACCATTACTGATCATCCGGGTACTCAGAGCGGACAAAATGTCAACACTGTTCAGTATTACTATGTTAGCGAAGTGTCCCTGAAACTTGTTTACAACTCTATTTTACGAAATATTTTACACATTTTTTTTTTTACTTCTGTTTTCTCAAATGCGACTTCATTGCGTGAACGTCATATGTAACAGTAACTCTAGATACAAGGATCGCCCGAACGATATGCTGAAACACACTATAAGCTGCCATGTTTTAAGCAATATTTGTCCGCGGACCTTCTAAAAATAGTACGCTATGACGTTTTCCGGTCTTAGAAATGACAAAGCCTATAAGCAACACTTTTACTTTTAGTAGTTTTAGTCATGTTCATAGGCATAATTAATAATACTACTATAAATGTTATTATTATTATTAATTAAACTAATTATACTATAATATTATTAATACTAATTATTAGATTAAGTAACAGTAAGTCTGAATAAGTAATGTAAGAATTAGACTAAGAGTATGTTCATTTTAACTCCGTAAGTTCATGTTGAGTAGTAATAAGTTTAAGTACTGGTAGTGTAAGTGTAAGTAAAAGTACGGTAAAAGTGGAGTTCAGGTGCGTATATTATTTCTGCTCGAATTTCTTATTTTCTCTCGTGTAAACTTATGTTAGTTCTTTATAAAATGTATTTTAAAAGTAAAATACCATCTTTTTATTGGAATACAACAATTAAACAAATTTTACGAGATAAAAAAAGTTCATTTTGATGACTCTTTTGCCTTTTACGGAGCCATTGTAGTAAATCAAGGATAACTCCTCTGTCTTTAAAGATACGTTATAAAAGTTGCTCAATTGGATGTGTCTGGGTTAAAATATATGTTGTATTTATTTTATAACTTCAATATCAAATATAACCGGAGTTGCCCGGGATTGCATTCAGAAAAAAACATCTGCTACTTTCTTTTAATTCACATTGCTATTTAAGCGAAATGTCGACAACAAAACACCACTATAGTAAAAAAAAAATTATAATAATTAATTTGTCTCCTATAAAAACACTTAAAATAACTTATGTCGGTTATGTAAACCTTTCATTTTTCCCGTTTTCCGATGGCACCCCATTTTCTGGAAGGATCATGATGGGATCCAGATTCCGGTAGAATCCCGGTCATGGTAGAATCCCGGTCATGGTAGGATCCCGATCCCGGTAAGATCCAAATCTCTGTGAGATCCAGTTTCCGGTGGTATCCCAATCCAAATGAGATCCCAATCCTGTGGGATCCCTATCCTGGTGGGATACCGATTCCGGTGGGATCCCGTTTCTGGTGAGATCCAGATCTTGGTAGTTGAAGGGAACTCTCACACTAGACACACGTAGCCAGTTTACAAGCCACATTGCAATTGTTATGAGTGCCTTACGAATTCAATAGTGGTATTAACATTATATGTTGCCTCACAAAGTTCGCGTGTAAACCAAATGCTGCACCATTTAAAATTTCCGTTTGATGAAAAATTTCAATTATCGTTTCTTGGTCGTCCTGCCATTTTGAACAAAATGATCCCACTAAAAGCAATACAGCAAAACGAGTCCGTCTTATTATATATAATCACTAGCCCCCACCCTCATTTTACTCAGCGCAAATCAGTCACCATTAATAAGGGCATTTGCATACGAAAAAAGGGGAGGGGAGCTCAAATTAGAGCTGACAATGTATTTGCAGCCTTCAGTATGAGATGACTATCAATAAAAGATCCGATTTCCCCCATTCCTGCAACGTCACAAATATTTTTTTACAAAGTGGACACGTGATCACACATTGGCACATATTTGTGGATTTGTGGACCCCCCCCCCCACTTTTTTTCCGCTTCACTCCAGGACAATGATGACGCGTGTGTCCGCTGCCTTAGTCGGTGATCCACTTCTAATCCCCTCCCCCCCCAGACTTCAAAGGACATCCCGTATATCCTGAGCGCTCTGAGAGGAAAAAAGGGGTGGGGAAGGGGACGCTCGTGCGTAATGAACAATCTAGTATTTCATTCTTTTTTGTGAACATGTCTACAGTTTAAAAATTTTGTTTATCATACTAACCTATAGGTGGTTAAAAATCTGGCCATAGGGTGAAAAAAAAATACAAGACAAATGGGGCTAAGTAAATTTAGATTGGGGATGTTTAAACTTAAAGATGATTTAGAAATCAAATAAAAAGAAAAAAAGGGGATTTAAAATTCAGCATTAGTTAACTATGACTGCCTGTATTTAATTAATAAAGAATACACGTACGTTTGCATGATAAAGTACGAAATTCGTTAAGAAATAAAATACGCACCTGAACTCCACTTTTACCAAAATTACTGTTCTGTAACTGTAGACTGTAGAAATGTAGGTGTAGTAAGTAAAGAGTGAAAGAGTGTAAGTCGTCAAGTAACGAAACTACCTAAAAAATGTAGACTAAACAAAATTAAACACTAATTAAATTCCTTTTAAATTAATTGTTAGTTTATTTATTTGGTAAATATTTAAGCAAAAAAAAAGTTTAAAATACAAATCACCAAAATATAAGCAAACCATCAATCAACTCTCATCTATTTGTATTGACGTCATTAAAGGGGCAAGGCGGAAGTAAGAAGTGGCATTGAAAAATTTCGTTTTTTTCCTGTTTCAATAAGTAATATGATACGTTCAATCAAACACAAAACATACTATATAATATAAGAGATTATTAGCTAGTAGGCCCCATATTTCAAAATAATAATAAAAATAATACGTGTAAACAAGAAGACATTACTTTTTATTATACAAAAGATTTTTTTTTAATATTTAAATTGCGATAAATCATGTGTCATTTAAACGAATTATCTTTAATTGTGAACTTAATAAATATAAATTATTTAATTTCAATGCATTATTAAATCGTAAAAAGTAATTTATTTAATTTCTTAATCATTTCCCTGGGTTTCGCTTACTACGGGAAAATTGGATAAAAATAACTCTCAACCGTGGATTTAGAAATATCACGGGATAAAATTAATCCAATTAAAATATAGGTAAAACTGAATTAATCTATACAATCGTTTTTTAAATTTTAAATTGCCTTGTTGTTGTAGTCTATAAATAAATGAAACACGTTTATGTCACTTAAGGGACTAGTGACGTGTAACTAGTTGCTTCATTTGTGTCTGCTTAGCCCTCATCCCCCTCATCCTCGGTCCTTGGACCGTTGGGGCGCCACAGATGACATGTGGAACCATCCTCCGCCATTCCTCTCTGTCTTCTGCACTACGCACTGCATCGCCAAGTGCTAGTCCTGACCACTCTTTGATGTTATCCTCCCATCTTTTTCGTTGTCTTCCTCTTCTTCTCCCTCCTCTTGTGGTGCCCTGCAATATTTCTTTGGCAAGCCCTTGTTTCCTTGTTACGTGGCCGTACCTTAGCTCTAGTAATAGATAAAAAGCTAATCTCAGTTTAATCTATTTGTTACCCAAATGTTGGATATGACGACAAAGCAATGTCTCTTAGCAACTTGTAAAAGTAACAAAGGTTGACATTGGAAGTAAAAAAATATAATACATGATATAAAAGTAGTTTGAGTCATACAAAGACTGGTATAATAAGTTTCTAGAGCACAGGTTCCCAGCCCATGAGATATGAACTCTAATGGAGCTGCGAGGGGATTTTTGTGGACATTATGGGGTCGCCGGCACAGACAACAGACTCAGGGAAATAGTGATTTTTAAAGGTTTTTTAAAATTGTTTTTTTTTAATGTTGTCTTATAATTAAGAGTTACAATTTCAATCATTGCTTCTAGTTTTAATTTGTTTTCATTTCCAAGAATTTACCCTCTTTTTTTCCGTTTTTAGAGAAGAAAAAAAAATATTCCTTAAGGGTCCCTTTGCTTCAATATAAATGTGGCCCTGACTTAAAAATTCTTAGGAACCTCTGTACTAGAGCCACTGAGCTTAATAATTCAGTGCAATTAACTAGATTATATTATAGGTCCTGGCGACAGTTTAAAAAAAAATCAAAAAAAAAAAAAAAATCAAAAACTTGAAGAAAAAAAAAAAGGGGGGGAAAAAAAAAATCAGTGACTTGATGAAATAAAAAAAGGGGGGGAAAAAAAAAAGGGGGGGGGAAATAAGAAAGAAAACAGTTTCTAAAAGTGTTCTCGGAATGTTCCGAGATGGGAACATTTCAGAGGACGTCTTTTGTTTACTAAAAATCATGCAGGATCCTGGATGCCGTTAAAAAAAACAACTCTTAAATTAAAAAGGGGCTTACGTCAGGTCATTGCAAGCAGTGGTATCTTCTCATGCAGAGTGACTTGAATGGGGTGGGACACAATCTTCAGTGTACTTTAAATGACGTTAGAAAAATGAATTGAGAAGGCATTTGACATTTTAAAATGAATACTACGCCAAACAATCAAAAATAAACAGGAGGGGGAAAAAAGCAACACTTTTAAAGGTTAAACTGAATTGCTTGACAAGAATTTCTGCCCACGGGACATAAACAAAGAACCGTTGTCACACACGGACGTATGAAGGGGGGTTGGCGGAAGGGATCGTCAACCCCGGGTGCCAGAAACAGGGGGCGCCAAAATAGTAAATGGCCACAGTCTGGTCACTGCATGTATAATCGTATCGCAACAGAAGTCATTTTTTTTCCCACCGGTGGTTGTATACATATTCCATGCCACGCCCAATACGGACGATTATAATAATAATGCATTTAATAAATTTAAAGACATGGGGTGTTTGGATAACCGGTTTTTCGGATAATCGGCGTTCGTAAAATCAACTCTCAACTGTATACAACATGCCCATATCATAGATCTATTTTTTTTTTTTTTTTGTCGCAGCTTTTCATTGACACGGCCCCGTTAATCCTTCATTGGCGGATTGTCTTTGGTCAGAGGATTCTATCTGGATCCCACACAGGTATTCGGTCATGAAAACTTCCAGCTTCCTTTTGGTGTGGAAAGCCAGGTTGCTAGATCTCCACAATAAAAGTCAACTTTCCAATGGCCGATTTGTCTTGCAGGTCCTTACGTGTTAGTCGGTCACCGTCAGTTGTGAGCAATTTAGTTTGTCTTAGCATCCTGTGTAATCTGTCTTATATATATTGAGTGAGCATGACTGAGAAATGAATCGTTGAATTCTGACAGTACGAGTTTTTCCAGACATTTTATGAAATTTTAAAATATTTACAAAAATATTTAAGATAAGATTAAGACGTGAGCTTTTTACATTAAAAAAAAATAAATATTGATTAATGTGTAAGAATAAATTAAAAAGTTGAATCAACCGAGATTCAAAGTCTAAACGGGTGAATATCATTATTTATTATACCAAAACACCAGCTATTGACTGAACTTCTGAAGTAAGTTTTAAAATGTGATGATGTGCTGAAGACCCATAGTAAGGGAAACAACTATCAACTTTAGAATTAAGTAGCCGGCGAGCACTGATCCTTTAAGATTACACGGGTTATCGTTCTTTACAAGCTATTACTCCACAACGTTCCCTGTTGGTGCACCTCACCGCTATCGCTTACGCCATCTGCACTAATTATCCTGGAATTATGTCAGTCTCTCTACTAAGCCCATCTATCACCCTAAAAATCTGAAATCCATGATTTCTAAAATGTTCAAATAAATAGGCTTTAAAAATATATTACCACAATATTTGGCCATTATCATCACATTGTTCAGTGTCTTCCAAAATAACTCTCTATAAATCACAATAATATGTAGTGCAGTGATTTCTTTGTAGTCCACCCTGCGTGTGACGTAATTTGTGAAAACACTTATTTCGTGGGGCTGAATAAAAGAGCTGCACTTGCGAGTAAAAAAGAAGTGGGTGCCTATGATATTTGATGCAACAAAACAGCGAACGTGTTTTTGTCTGTAAGAAGACAGCGAACATACAAACACTAACAAATAAAATAAAACTGAGCTGAAATATTGTATCTGAGGGGACAACAAAAGGATTGTTTACAGAGGACATAGTATTTATGAATCTTTTTTACACAGAATAATAAGTAGATTAGCGAAACTTGACCTCACCCAGTGATTAAATAATAAAAAGTAAACAAAACAATTTGACTAAAAAAAGACTAGATTGACAAATTATGTGACAAACTCTTGTGCTATATTGAATCTGTTTATTATGGGTCTGTAAATTATGTTTAATTCAAAAATATTCACTGGAAGTGAAGTGTTCATCCAAAGTTACGACTGGCATCAATCTTTCACCATCATCGTTTCCTGGAAGGATAATTGCAGACAGATCAACTTCATCTTCATCTAGCTACTCAACATCCTCTGAAAGTGCATTTTCTCTTCTGGCAATAACTGCCATGGTTCTGTTTGCCTTCTAGCAGCGATTCTCAAAGGACTGATGCGTGTTATCTGAGTTGAGTCTGGAACAGTTTGGGTAGGCACACTCTCCCGAGCCCGAGCTCTGTGTTGTCCTGCATGTTTCTTCGACATTTTTTATGAGGCAAAGTATAATTGACATAATTTGCAAATTCAATCAAGTAAGCTGGTCTGCAAAGATGGACAATAAAGATCATATGGTTGTACTTTGAAAATTCCTGTTGATCTCGGCAAGGCTATACATAAACAAGGCTTCGTAACAGCATACTAGCGCTTAGCGAGAGGTATCGTGAACAACACATACAGGAGTTACACATTTCATGCTATTTTGACATAAAACTAATTCAAATGTTTCACAAAAGTTTTAAAAATGATTTTTAAAGCTATTAAATACTACTAAAAAAATAAAAAATAAATTAGAAATAAATTGTTAAAAAATTAATGTGTGATGTCACACATGGCCTGACCCCCCCCCCCCTGTCACAAACTGTCACACTTTCTTACACCCCCTCCCCCCCCCTCTGGAGCGTGATGTACTTTATGGACGGCCCCTTAATACATTATATTAAATTTACTGATATAAAAAGCCCATGGTTATAACATCAGTGTCCTCTTGCTGTCATCTTGGATACTACATTGAAGCAAAGTGTTTATTATTTTCATTTTATATTGATTTTATGGTTGTTTATTCACTGAAGTAGGCTTCTTGCCGACACATTCGCTGTTTTGTTTCTACCCTTTCGCTTATTTCCCTTTACCTAACCTGATTTCAGACTCTCCCTGATCCCTGTTTAAATTAACATTTTGCGGTGTATGCTAAGACTAAGAAAGGGAGAGAGTTGAGAGAGAGAGACTGACGCCCTTTTTAAGGAAATGGTAAAAGAGGTGGGATTTAAATTTTAAAAAGAAACCGCAAATTAGACATGTTTTGAATAGATACAATTTTTAAAATTTAATTAGTATTTGTAAAGTATAATTTCGTGCCAAACTCTTAGTCACAATTTCTATTATTTAGTTATTAGAAAATATCAACCTAAAAGGAATCGGAAAACGAATATGTCAATTTACAAAGATAACAACACTACAAAGGAATGTGAACGTGTATTTTGAAAAAAAACATAGAAATCTTGAAAATAACAAATTAATAGCAAGTAATAGAAAATGACGGATGGACCATCAGCATCCAAGAAATTGAAAACGGATGACTCCTCCCTTCCACAGTGTCCGTACGGTGCAGAATGTTATCGCAAAAATCCACAACATTTTAAAGAATTTGTACATCCGCCAAAAAGCCCAACTACAAGTTCAGCAAGCAGCACAACTGCTAGTGTTACTCACACTGATCCACACAGTGTTTCTGATGTTATAAACTTTTCAGCAAGTTCTCAAATGATATCGGAACTCCCTCTATGCAAATATGGTGCCAAATGTTACAGGAAAAATCTTCTGCATTTTGCGGAGTTTTCACATCCAACAAACAAGACAGCAAATGATGAAAATGGGAGTGACACAGATGTTTATGATTCCGAAGAGGAAAAGGTAATTTTTTTTCAACTATTATTATTTTCTTCCTCAAAGTTAATAAACGATATCAAGGCCAAGGTTTCAAGTCATTCATAGTATAGGCCTAATTGATAATTTCAACTTTTTGCTTTGTTAACTTTTTTTTGAATTAGAATCAGGGTTTTACAATAATAATTATAAAGTTTAGGCCTAATGCTAAATAATTTTTAAAATTAAATATTAAGTTCTTTATTTTTTTTTGCTTATTATATATATTATAGAAATATAGATTTTGCCATGACATGTTTACATGTTTATTTAAAAATCCTGCTTATTTGATAGGAAAAGACAGAGGTGAAAAAGGGTGACATATTATGCAAAGGATTGTCACTTGTGAAAAAGTTCTCACAAATGACAGATGATGAGCGTAAAGAACTGATCAAGACAGCGTTTGAAGAAAAACTCCGACTACAGCAGGAGCTTGAAAATGCTAAAAAGATAGTAGCTGAGAAAGACAAGGAGCTTAGCAATTTGCAAAAAAAGGTGTTTTTTTTAAATTAAATGGATAATGAACCACTAGGCCTATATTAAATGTTAAGCTAGAAATAACAATTCAAAGGCTGGATGTGCATATATGTGAAGTTAAGTGATTGTTGAGAGATGAGAATCACTGTGTATTGTGTCAACTTGTTGCCAGCATGATTTGAGCACACAAGTTGTATATTTATGGCTAACTGTCAGTGGTTGAAAGTCAAATAACAATAAACATGTGTGTATGTATTTATTGTGTAAATTCAAGAGGCAAGTTAGTACTCATTGCGCAAGTCTCCGTACATCAGTGTTGCAGAGTGTTAGAGATGTTTCATGTTGCTTTGTCCAGTGTTCCCATAGGTCAGGCAAGTGGATGTTTGTTAAAGTTCAAATTATTCCTTGTGGTTATCAAGTATACAGATTCGTATTTGTAATTTTATGTGGCAATACACTTTATGCTGCTTTAAAGAAAAACTGAATTTTATAAAACTATGTTGTTGCTGCCTTATGGCATCATTTGCATAACTCTTAGTGATAAGAGTGTGTTGATCCCCTAGACAACTGTGCCAGAAGAAGAAGAGAAGTAATAGTTAAGGGTAAGTCAATAGGAACCAGAAACGAGTCATTTGTATCTGTCCTAAGGACCTACCTAATTTTATTTAAAATGTTTCATTTAGACTAATTTGTTAGTATTTGTTGAATGGTGTAATAATTAAAATACTATAGACTGCTTAGAATAAAACAATATAAAATTTGATATGGAAAATGCTTTCACTTACAATTTTAATGATGTCTCTTGCCTTAATATATTATATTAATGGGTATTTTTCTTCAAGATTCAAAGTCATGCAATTGAATTATTAACATAAAATCTCAATGTGAGAGACAGAATGATAAACCTGATTTAATAATTCTCCCACAATGCAGCTCAACAATGGTTTGCTTCTTCTGGAAGGAGAGGCAGAAGCTTTAAAGCTAGAAACCACAACATATTTCTCACTTCTGCCAGAGAGAGCATACAAGGAAGGCTCAGCTAGCCAGACACATTTTAGACTAGCAGAGTCTCAATTCTACCGACTGCTTACTGGAGATGTGACACCCACGTAAGTAATATTGTCATAGGCAATGTGTCTCTTAACTTGTAAATAAATGGCTCGTAACCTCAATATCCGAAAAGACTCCACTGTTGCTGTAAACATCAATATGAATTAACTTTTTTGTAAAAAAGATTATTAGCATTTTATAAATGTTTAAAAAATATTAAAATCAGAGTTTTTGGGAAAAGAAGAAAAAAATTAATTGCTCAATCTTCTTTTAAATTAATAGAGAATGTAAATTAATTTATTAAAGTAATAATGTGTTGTTTTTTTTCTAAAATAACTATAGAATATTTTTATTTCAGAATAAGAGTTTTGAAAGTTGACTACGTAGTTTCACCTAAAGTTGTTAAAAAATTTCGGTAAGTCAATTATCTTATTTATTTCATATCACTCACAAATCACAAAAAAATATTTAGATTAAAATTGTTAAGATCATCTGTTTTATTGAAATTGATTTATTTATCCATTTCTCTATAAAATAATTGCAAATAATGCCATTTAAATAAAATTTCAGAGAATTCCAGAAAAAGTTAAAGACATCAAGAGGGGAAGAGTTCTCTTATCCTATTCTGGGTTTCCACGGAACAGATCAGAAAAATATTCGCCCCATTTGTGAGAATGGTTTCAAGGCCCCAGGTACTTGATATTTAAAAAAATTCTGTTAACTTAAATTTTATCATTTTAAAATTTATACCTGTTTTAGTTTTAGAAAGCCATTGCTTTCCAGTTCTAATCAATTTATGTGGTGTTTTATTTTATTCACTTTGTACTTATAATTTTTTTTAAATATATAGACATTTCAAATACAAGTTCATGAAAATGATCAGTATGAAGTGACTGGTACAAGCAACTATAACGAAAAAAGTGCTGATAAAAAAATAATTACTTTTCTAAAATTTCATTTTGGGTGAATAATAGAATACCCTGTGAAATTTTAAAGCTTTTTTGAACCAAGGAAGTTGTATTTTTAGATGGGAAAAATATAATTAACTTTTGAAAAATAAATATTTTACTCATGTTTAATTTTCCCTAATTAACTTTTGAAAAATAAATATTTTACTCATGTTTAATTTTCCCTAAAGGTGAGAAAGGGTTCAAGCATAAAACTGATTCTGGCTGGTATGGGGCTGGTGTCTACTTTAGTGAGTTTACTTATTACTCAATGGCATATATAACTGGCTGCTCAGAACTGATGCTGTGCCAAGTGTTGCCAGGGAAAGTAAGTCTTGTTTTTTAATGTATTTTTTCCTTTCACACTTTTATTATTAAAAATTAATTTTGCACAAAATAAATTTTCAACCAAGTAAGACGTTAATGAGTTAAAATGTCATGATCATTTGTTCCTTAATGGTTCTAATGTTATAAATTGTCTAAAACACTTTAGGTGTTTTTGGGGTTTTTTTTTTACATCTTTGTTTTGAAAAAAGGACATAAAACCTATTGAATTTATTCCAGAGACTGTAACTATAAAGGTATTAGTAAGCAGAAAGTATATTTTTTGAAAACCTGAAGAAGAAAAAATGCATTAAAAAAATTTGATATGTTTTATGCTTCCTGTAATTCATTTTACTGTAAGCATTTTGATTGGCATACACATATGGACCTATGCTCACGAAAGGTTTGCTGTATCAAACAACACAACACATTCAACATTTTGTTAGCAATTATATTTTAGTATGGACATAACATGAAACTGCTATAACATCAGCTTCTCACATGAAGAGTCCTTGTTGATTATTATCTCCCTTAGAATAAATAAATGGTTTTCAATTGATGTAATCCTTGTCAAGATTCAGCTAAAAATTTAAATAAATGAAGAAAAAAAACTTAATCTGTCTGAAATATGAAACAGTTTCATCCCCCAGAAATCATTGATACATGTATTCTATTTGGTTGCCAGGTGTTTGAATGCCCATCACTTATCCACGGAGCTACGCTGCAAACTGGCTATGACTCACATATGTCCCCATGCAAAAAAGAGCTGGTCATTTTCAACACAGCGGCCATTCTGCCATGTTACATCATCTACTTTGGTGATGCCAAGGGAGCTTTCAAGTATGGGGATGGGGGAGAGCTGGTGAGATGTTTGCATTCAATGTCCTTATAATCTTCTGATTATTATTTGGGGGCCTTCCAAAAATGAAGTCATGCACCTAAAAATGAGGTGAGGTTGGGGGGGGGGAGGGGGGGAGTTGACCAATTTGTGGCAATGTATTATGAGGCTGTGTAGGAAAATTTGTGATGATGGAATGTGGGTGGATGGGCATAAAAATTGTTTACCTTATAATCTTCTGATTATTATTTGGGGGCCTTCCAAAAATGAAGTCATGCACCTAAAAATGAGGTGAGGTTGGGGGGGGGGGAGGGGGGGAGTTCACCAATTTGTGGCAATGTATTATGAGGCTGTGTAGGAAAATTTGTGATGATGGCAAGTGGGAGGATGGGCATAAAAATTGTTTTAAAAAAAAAGAATTATTTGTGAATGGCCCCTTACTTGTGTCTAATTTATTGTTTTAAATAAGAAAAATGTTATAATGTAATGCATCAGTTTATACTTGTGTTATAAGGGGGTGATGACCTTTTGATTTTGGCCCAATAAAACAGTAGTGATAAACATTGTTAAAGATTGCAAGAAAGATTGGCATTATTTATTTGTAGTAACTCCCCTGGCATGTCCAAATAAGTTTTAGAACAACATCCCAGTGATGACTTGGCATTTTTAAGTTATTACAATACAAGTTGCTTCTTTGGCATCCTTCATAACATGATAAGCTCCAAGCTATGCAGCTCTGAGTAATTCACTACTGGTCCACTTTGATACAGTGACTGTAGCTCATCACTTCTGACTTTTGAAGAACTAATTTGGTTCGTTTACCATTTCTTCATATTTATATTGAAATTTTTTTCAAGCCTACAAGAAATACTTTTCTTAAAGCTAGGCCCAGTACGGCAGACATAAACGCCGGAATTATTTTAACTTGTAATCATGTATTGGATTGGTGATCCAAGCCAAACCAATTACAAAACTTGCTGTTGTGGGGAATAATAATTTCCTGAATAACATATTTAGCACCTTTACTCTATTTATCAGCTCTTATGAGAGGTTTTCCACACAGAAGAAAAAATGTAGGAGTTGATAAGATTTTAATATATTACTTTGTTTAATTCAGGCTACATGTGATCAGTTGTACAGTGATGCCCTGCTCAAGCCATCCAGCAAGTAAGTGAAACTTTTGTGGCTACACTTAAATTTATATAGGAGGATCTTCTTGGAAGACTTACACTGTTAAATCACTGTTATCAAACCTTAACATTATCAAGCTTAAGGCTCCGACAAAGGGAGGGGGGGGGACAGAAATAAGTAGTGGTTTCCTTTGCGTGTCATATCCTTCGACTGTCAAGAAAAAAAGTGATATAACAAACATTTTAAAAAAATGTTCTTTTTTTATTTCTACAGAGTATTCACGGGAATGAAATTTACTCTGTTGGGCAAAATGGCTGACACCCATGGAAATTTATTTAAATTGATTTTGCAGCACGGAGGAAAGAAGGGTATTTCTATATTCACCTGTATAAAAAAACAACAACAATGTCGATGAATGAAAAGTCTGAAATATTATTAGAAATAAACACAAAAATAATTTTAAATTAAGCATTAATTAACTTTAATTAAACATTAAATACTTTTAATTAAATATTAAATAATTGCTGAGATTTAATTATTGTATGTAAAATATCAAGTATTAAAAGGAATCTTAAAAGTCATTTAATCAAAGAATAGTGAATCTCTTAAATACATTATAAATTAAAAGTAACTAAATTTACTTTCATGAAACATAATGTGACATGTGTACTGTGTACATTCCAGTGATAAGAAACTTAGAGGCAGCAAAATTATATTTTTCTTGTATTTTCTGCCTTAGCAACGAAGGCGACTTTCACTGTCCTGGTAACGACCAAAGAAGATGGCGCTGTGGTCTCAGATGCTAAAAATAGATATGTAAGTGTTGTATGCACTCTGTATTGTACTTCTATGGCTTGGTATTAGTTTTAGTACAATACTTGTTGAGTACAATACTTTGTTCTACCCCATCTTCATTTTTTGGGTGTGGGCAAAGCAAAGACAGACAATTTACAATCCTGAGTTAAGTCAGGCATCAGACTCTGTGGCTTTTTTCTCATTACTTGTCTGAAGAGTGCACTCCACCTGACCTTAACAATAACAGACAAAATTGGACCGTCGATCACTTGGTCGTGTAGCAGAAATTAAATAAATTCTCTTGTAACTTGTAGAAGTGATCAAAGTTGCCAATTCAAAGTTGACCATTGATTGAGCTTAAAAGGTGTGCTGTTTGAAGTAATCCCGTTGCCAGCTGGTCATTCCCAAAGCCTCTGATCAGTTTTGAGGCTGATATCGTTCTCCTCATTTTAAAGTTTTTTATCTTCAAATGTTTCAATCAACTAGTGATAAAATTATCATTATATTTATTACATGCAGAGTTACCGGTGTCATTGTTGATTGTTTTCCACACACAAATATATATATTTTTATATATTTGTATAGTCTATATATAATCAGTTATAGTAGTTATTTCACTGTGCTTTTAGTCATCTGAAACTTATCATAAATGAACATAAGAGTCTTAGGCTAATTTAGTACATCAATTATGTATGTAATTTATTCAGCCTTGCTTTTGATTTTCCAGAGCCAAATATTTAAACATTTAAAAAAATTTTTTTTTTTTTTTTTTTTTCTTCTTACAGATTCCCGTTATTCGAGAGGCTTACATTTAAAAATGTATTCTCCAAAACAAAAAGCTGCTCTTCAAAAACTTTTATTAGTACATCAATTATGTATGTAATTTATTCAGCCTTGCTTTTGATTTTCCAGAGCCAAATATTTAAACATTTAAAAAAATTTTTTTTTTTTTTTTTTTTACTTCTTACAGATTCCCGTTGTTCGAGAGGCTTACATCTACAAATGTATTCTCCAAAACAAGAAGCTGCTCTTCAAAGACTTTTCGCTGTAATAAATTATCTGTGCCTGGGCCAGGACAAATGGGCATTCATTTTGCAGCTAGTATGTTAATTTAGACAAAACATTTATACGGGGTATATGTACCTAGTCTGGATTTTCTTTTCATATATTATAGATCTCTAATTATTCAAATTATTCAGGCTTTTATCAATTTTCATCATTTTTAAATTATTTCTTTTTCTTTAACAATTTATAGATCACATAATAAAAAATTCATTACAAAAAATTGCTCATATATTTTGTAAAAATTAAACTATTTAATTGACTTTTATACATTCCTGCCATATTTTTGATTTACAAATCAAAGCTCCAGCTGCTGTGATATTTGGCTTATTATTATATCATGTAGTTTTAATCTCTCTCATTCTTTTGCAAAAAGCATGATTTTGCTAAGGTATTGAAATAATATTTTTAAACAAAATTTCAAGTGCCAAGAAGTAAGTACTTGGGAAAATCCTGTTAAATTAGAATGACAGGCTGTTAAATTAGAATGACAGGCTTTTAAATTAGAATGACAGGCTAAACATTTGTTTATAGAAAAATTTCTAAAAATAAAAGAGCACTGTCAATAATAATTTTAAAAAAATGTATTCTCCTAATCAGCTGGGTGATATCTGCTACAGAGCATGAACATGGGAAGTAACTTTGGTTGTGATTATGTTGTTTTACTCATTTCTATGCAGAGTGATGTCAATAAAAGTCCTTAATGGATATGAGATATTTCCCTAAGACAGACAAAACTATATTGTGATAACCTTATTTAGATCTCATAAAATATGTAACTGTGCATGTTCGGTAAAAAATAAAATGTAATTTTTACATTTCTTCTTTTTGCCTACGTGATAATCTTATGCAAGGGTGCGTTTTGAACTTTTTACTACTATTGATTTTTATATTTTGCCTATTTACACTAATACAGGGCTAGTCTGTACCACCTGTATCAATAATAACAACTTAACCTGTACTTCTGTACCAGGTGTATTATTTGTAACATCTTTTCTTGTATTTCTGTACACCTGTACCACCTTTACCCATATTTCTGTACCACCTTTAATTTTCTACCACCTGTATTTCTGTAGTAACTGATAATCCGTACCACTTGTACTTAATACCACATGTACTACCTGTACTTTTGTACTACCTGCGATTCTGTACATCCTGTACCACCTGTACTTATGTACTACCTGTACTTATGTACCATCTGTACTTCTGTACCACCTGTACTTCTGTACCACCTGTACTACTTTACCACCTGTATTTAAGCACCACCTGTTCTTCTTACCATCTGTACTTTTTTACACCATGTACTTCTGTACCACCTGTACACCTGTACCACATGTACTGCTGTACCTTCTGCACTTCTTTACCCCCTGTAAATCTGTATGTCCTGTACTTCTGTACCCCTCTACATCTGTACCACCTGTACTTCTGTACCCACTGTGCTCCTGTACCCCCTTTACATCTGTACCACCTGTACTTTTGGACCACCTGTACTTCTGGGCCACCTGCACTATGTGTACCATTTCTACTTCTTTGTCCATTATCACCTCAGCCGTGTAATTCATCTAAAGTTGATTAAAGTAACAAACTTAAATTGACATTGTTTACGCCCGGTAATTGTCATCAATGTCACTTTCTTGTAACCAACTATTTAAGTAAAGTCTTGATGACAAAATATAAGTGGCATTAATAGAGGATTAAAAAGTTTTAAAATTTACGATAAATGCTTTGAGTTATGTTGTTTTAACATATTAATTCAAAACTCGCTTTCTGACGGTTCTCTCTACAAGGATGTTGGGACCTCGTGGAACAAAATAAAGTTGTGAACGGGTTATCGTATATCATACTAAGCTTTTAAAAAACCTTTTCTTCTGCGCTAACACGGCAGTGGGTTGAGGGGGGGGGGGGATGTAGATGGATAACTTCAACCTTGTAAATTTCGCCATGGCAAAGTTGAGACCAGGTGGTAATGCACAACACTGCCTGCATGCACTGTTTCTGTCACTGTTCAAAGTCGGCTGCGATAGAAAAGCTTTATAATTTGATACCCGTTTTTCCTAATGAATTTTGGAATAATTCGTTGCAATTGGTATGTGTTAACAATTAACATTGTCTTCTGAATTGTGATATAATTAAAAGGGGAGGGAAAAAAAATTCAAATGCTCCAGTCGCAACCAAATCAGTAACCCAGTCAGGAAAAGAAAATAGATTTCATCCATGACGGAATGTATGTGGTTTGGCCGGGGAAGTGGGGGAGGGGGGGTGTCCAATAAAAGGCGCGAGTGTGAAATATTTGAAATGAATTTCGCAGAAAGACAAAAATGAATAATGCACAGGTGCCAGCCTCGACCTGCCCAGCTGTCTAGACCAGAGGTTCTAAACTTGTTAAAGTTGACGGGCCGGAAGAATTTCATCCACACTGCAGAATCAGCTCGCGCTAAATAGATGGCTTTTATTTAAATTTTAATAAACGTCATCTAAAAATATTTAGGCCTACCGATTCGTGGATCGGTTACAGAGGGCTGTTGGAGCAGTGCCGGCCCGTGGCCCGCTGCTTTGAGAAGCACTGGTCTAGACCGCCGAATGTGCATGCAAGTGTCAAGGTCTCGTCATTCCATGCCGTTGTTTAATCCCATAAAATTAAATTCTCAAACAAGGAGCTGTGACAACAAGAGCTCGGGGTTTGATTTGAACTGGTGTGACACTGGAGCGCCGCGTGCTGTGTGCTAACACGTGCATAAACACACACACACACACAAGCAGACGGATAAACAGACACAGAAATGTGATGTCGCGTGCGCGAATCAACAACATTTTCCCGGCATGCATCTTATGCTGGATTGCTGACGCTGTCGAAATTGTTTCAGCCGCAAACAACATTTTTTTTTTTTTTTAAACTTCAAAAAAAAATTTCTTAGAGATTTGTTATTGGTTTTCTTTCCTTGTCAAAATCATCGCACATTTTAAAGCCTTATAATTCAAGCATGAAATTATCCATATAACATTTATTAAAAATATGTAATATGCTTACCTACTGTCGAAATTGTTTCAGCCGCAAACAACATTTTTTTTTTTTTTTAAACTTCAAAAAAAAATTTCTTAGAGATTTGTTATTGGATTTTTTTCCCTGTCAAAATCATCGCACATTTTAAAGCCTTAGAATTCAAGCATGAACTTATCCATATAACATATATTAAAAATATGACATATGCTTACCTTCTACGACAGCTGAACTTAAAGAAAAAGGAGAGGGGTGGGGGGAGAAAAAAGGTCTTTTTTTTTCCTAGAATTTTTATTTCTGTCATTATTTTCGTCCAATCCACATTTCTTAAGACTACTTCTATTTCCAGGCTCTTTTCGTTTCCTGCCGGTCCATTATTTCTTGCTAACCACACTCCCCAAACTGTTCCACTGTCCATCTCTTATTTCTAATGCCCTGGGGACCCATGTGAAAGATTGTGTCTCGAGAAAGTTGTTCTCCATATGGCCCCTATCTATCTCTGTGTTTAGTTCCCATTAAAACTATTGGAGTTAGTTTTATGGAGATGTGATCAGTTCTAGCATAGCCTCAACAATGATCATTTTTAGCAGCATAGCCTCAACAATGATCAGTTCTAACATAGCCCCAAAAATAATCATTTGTTACATAGCCTCAACAATGATCAGTTCTAACATAGCCTCAACGATGTTTGGTTCTAACATAGCCTCAACAATGCTCAGTTCTAACATAGCCTCAACAATGTTTGGTTCTAACATAGCCTCAACAATGATCAGTTCTCCTGATCAGCTGGGTCATATCTGATACAGAGCATGAACATGGGAAGTAAGCTTCCGTGCATGGCTTAATAATCAGACATGCCTTATTGCTCCATAATCAGACATACCTTATTGATCCATAATCAGACATAACTTATTGCTCCATAATCAAAAATGCCTTATTGCTCCATAATCAGACATACCTTATTGCTCCATAATCAAAAATGCCTTATTGCTCCATAATCAGACATAGCTTATTTATCCATAATCAGACATGCCTTATTGCTCCATAATCAGACATACCTTATTGCTCCAAAATCAGACACGTTACAGTGCTCAATAATCAGACATGTCATATTTTTTAATAATCAGACATGTTCTATTGCTCCATAATCAGACATGTTATATTTCTCAATAATCAGATACGTTATATTGCCCCATGATCAGACATGTTATATTGCTCCATAATCGCAGACATGTTACATTGCTCAATAATCAGACATTTTATATTGCTTCATAATCAGACCTGTTATATTGCTCTGAATAATTAGACAAAGAAGCTTCAGTAATGACCCAGAGGGAGAGAGAGAAGTGTGGGGCAGGGGGGGATAAGGAGAGAGAGAGAGAGGACTGGGGAGAACTCATCCCGACTGACGGATTAGCCGTGGTCAAATAGAAGTCTCATGTCGAAATCCACCGGAGATGGTGGGATTAGATGGAAAGTTCATGTTGCTGGACTACGGTATCGGAAATCCCACAAGTCATGTGACTTGACAAATGACGCTGTTGTTAGGCTCGCGTAATTAAAACATAAAATGTAACGGAAGAATAATTAAAACATAAAATGTAATGGAACAATAAATAAAACATAAAATGTAATGGAACAATAACTAAAACATAAAATGTAACGGAACAATAATTAAAAGATAAAATGTAATGGAACAATAATTAAAACACCGAAACCAAAAATAAAACACTGGATACAAATAATTAGAATATAATTTAATGACATCGCGGGGATATGGTAGATACGTGAAAATATTTTTTTTCGGATAGCTAATTTACCCACTTTCCGTCAGCCTATCCAGCTAAAACTTGACACATGGACTCGCCGATGACAACACATTCTTTCAAATTTTCAGCTGCTCCCCCCCCCCCCCCCCCCC
>CAXITT010000037.1:1916091-1945982 GCA_964033795.1 Lymnaea stagnalis
TGTGTGTATGTGAAAATAACTATAATCTATATCATGTGTTTTTGTTTTATCAAAAGATAATGTATTTATAAATTTTATTTTTAATAAATGTGTGTGATATATATATATATATATATATATATATATATATATATTGGTCAAATGGAATGAACCATCAATTGTTTAAATCTTTGGTTTGCTGAACACAAGATAGTCCAAATGCGGTACAGAGATTAGCCTGGCCATAATCTTTGAAAGTTTGTTTGAACCTTTGCTCACGTGTTCCGGGGTATACAATCGTGAGGATGCTGAAGTGAAAGACAAAACCCGTCTATCCATCCCTGTGGCGCTACTACGGCCCATGTGTGGGGGCTTTGGCCTGCCTCACCACATCCTTCCCCTCTAGACCTAGCTGATGCTTTTCTTTTTCCATGCTTGGATTCCCAGATGTTGTGGATCTTCCCCCACCACCCACACCCCCACTTCATCCATCCATCTAAGCTTTTGTTTGCCTTTGGGCCGTTTTCCTCTGGGCTTCTGGTGATGTACCCTCTGTCATTTGGCATTCTTTTAAAGTGTCCCGTCCAGCGTAGTCTCCCCTTTTTATTATTATTTTTTTTTAAATATTTCTGCTACTAGCGTTGGATCCTGATATATAATGTACAATTCCTAGTTGGTACGTATTCCCCATCCATATTCATCTTTTGTTGGTCCGTACATTTTCCTGACAACTTTTCTCTCCTCTGTGTTTAATGCAGTGGTTCTCGACCTTCCTAATGCCACGACCCTTTAATACAGCTCCTCATGTTGTGGTGACCCCCCCCCTCCCCAAACCGTAAAAGTATTATCTTTGCCACTACATAACTATTTAGTAGATACGTTTCCCCATGGTCTTAGGCTACCCCTGTGACAGGGTCGTTCGACCCCCAGGTTGAGAACCGCTGCTTTAATGGGACTTCTGACAGCCAGCAAATGATCATTTGACTAGGGCTTAAGTAATCCGCTCGCTAGCTAAGGCGGTAAAACCCCAGGCTGATTAGCTGGAGGTTTGAA
Organism: Lymnaea stagnalis; assembly: GCA_964033795.1. Taxonomy (NCBI): domain Eukaryota; kingdom Metazoa; phylum Mollusca; class Gastropoda; family Lymnaeidae; genus Lymnaea; species Lymnaea stagnalis. The sequence goes on from CAXITT010000037.1 coordinate 1,917,124, forward strand.
CCTCTTCAGGATCATGATGTTATAAATTTTACTCATTTGATATTATTTGATCGGGAAGGTTACATATTCTTTATCCGTCAGGCAAAGACCGAGCTCTGTGAGGTCGATGCTCAGCACCACCTGCTCAGTGGTGTTACATGGGATTTGGCCTCTTCGTGGCGTGACGGACTAGTAGGGGGGGGGGAGGGGGTTTCCCTTCTGAAGCTAAAAAATCCCAGTCCAACGCATGACTTCCAACGCAACGGAAGTTGAGCGCTAACATGATTACTGTTGCCGTTGATGGGTATGAGACAATGGGTGGCCGCCCAAACCCTTGTCAATGATGAAAAAGACGCGGCCCTGAGAAAGCCGCCCCTAGGCGACCGTTTCGTTCCCGCTACGTCCCGACCGGACAAGCTCATTGGGCGGTGGGGAGCGGTAACGCAACACCACCTCTCCGGAGAGGAAGTAAAGCCGTCCTGACCCAAGGAGAGTGGACTGCGGACGCTTTAAACGCAGCGCCCTCGGTCTGCCGGACGTCCCTCAGGCCAGGAGGGAGGTTCCTGGCGCTCTTCCGTATGGACTGGAGTCGGGGAAACCCGGGTCTGGCCCCCTGTGGGGGAGTGCCGGGGGAGTATTATGAGTGCAAACTCGACGACCCACCGACGCCATCTCCAAAGAGAGAGAGAGAGACATAATCTTTATCATCTTAATTTTTTTTAAAAGTGTGTAGACTTTTTGGGGGTTGGGGGGGGGGGCACTTTTATATCAAAGATGTATCTGGCTTTAAAAAAAATTAAAACCCGGTTTCGGCTTCAAGAAGTTTAACTTAAAGACATTTTGTCCTTTCCTTTACAATCCAAAACACAACAAGAATAACAAATTTACACGGAACGAAAATTTAATTTTTAAAAAAAAAATAATTATTATGTGCCCAGCTTTTAAAGCGGTCCATTTATTTAAACGAATACGGTATTAGATTTAGTGTGAAGCTACGGTGAGTAGCGCCTGGGACGGACAAAGCTTTTTGCTGTCTCCTTGCATGAAAAATAAAACTTAGCGCCCCTAAATGCCGATCCTCCATGTCAAGAACAACTTTGCCATTTGGGCATTTTTCCCCCCCCCCCCCCAGGTCCCATCTTCTTACCCCATGCACTGGGTAGTATGTAAATTAATTGACAGACGATCGTTTTTTGACAAGGAGTATATCTGTTTTACTTCAACATTGGGCCTCTACAAGTCAATCTCTCTTCAAGTCTATCTCTCTTCAAGCCTATCTCTCTTCAAGTCTACTTCTCTACAAGTCTATCTCTAAAAGTCTATCTCTCTTTAAGTCTACCTCTCTAAAAGTCTATCTCTACAAGTCTACCTCTCTACAAGTCTATCCTACAAGTCTATCTATCTAAAAGTCTATCTCTACAGGTCTATATCTCTATAAGGCCATCTCTCTACAAGTCTATCTCTCTACAAGTCTTTCTCTACAAGTCTATCTCTACAAGTCTATCTCTCTATAAATATATCTCTCTATAAGTCTATCTCTCTATAAAAGATATCTCTCTACAAGTCTACCTCTCTACAAGTCTATCTCTACAAGTCTAACTCTCTACAGTCTACCTCTCTACAAGTCTACCTCTGTACAAGTCTATTTCTCAACAAGTCCACTCTCTACAAGTCTATCCCTCTACAAGTCTACCTCTCTACAAGTCTATTTCTCTACAATTCTACCTCGCTATAAGTCTATCTCTACAAGTCTATCTCCACAAGTTTATCTTTTTACAAGTTTAGCGCTTTGTAACTTATTCTGTTGGTTCTCTAAATAGTAACCTCCTAATCAAGTTTCTTCCCTTCTTTCTAATGACTACGGTTGACTTGCTTTGCTAGCCTTGCACTTTCACAGCAATATTTCCTCCCTGCCGAACAGACTCATTAGAGATGCTACAGATTTTTTTTTCAAGAGCCAAGTTTTTTTGAAGAATTTTAAAAAAATAAATGTTTCGGAAGAGAAACTAAAAGAGAATAACAAACAAATCTTTCAACTAATCCCAGTGCGTGCCTCAAGTCTGGCTAAAAGCTTGCTGACATACACATACACACGTCCACACGCACACACACGTCCACACACACACACACATGCACACAAACATACAAACACACACAAACAGACAAACACACACACTCACACACACACACTCGCACAGACACACAACACACCACGATGAAAATCGTTAGAACCGAAGATGACCCCCCCGACGTAAAATTGGGACGGCATCATTAACTGAAGACGCTCTAACCTAAAGGGAACAGGCGACACCCCGAAAATGACAACGGCATAAAAAAAATGACATGGTCCACCATAAATGACATGGTCCACCATAACGAACATGCTTCAGTTGATTGACGTGGGCACCAGTGAATGATATAGGTAACAGTAACATGATATGGATTAATGAGCTCCAGTGTTGCAGTGTTTAATACTATATGACATGCCGACTGTGTCGTTGTGTGTCGTTGGCAGCCTTCAGATTACGACACTTTCAAGATTTGTTGGTATATATTGTGTTTGCTTGTTGCATAGACTGACCGAGGCGGGTGTTCTCCTTTACACGAGAGTCTAATTTGACGTGATGCACAATTCCTCTTCTCTGCTGGTTACAAGGTGGTCCAGTCTTGGCAATATTCCCCAGCATTCCCCAGACTGACCAGCTGTTATATTTTGACGTGTTGGAAAAAGTTTTAACATATGTTAAGTTAAATTTAAGCCGTAGCGAATATTTATTTATTTATTTATTTATTTAGGCATTTGTATATAGCGCTTATCATAAAGCTCTAAGCGCTTTACAATTATTAAAACATGTAAACTAAGTAAATACAAATGAGACACTAGGATAGTAACTACTATTCTATAGAAACAATGAAAATACCCTTATCCAGGTGACCATATCAAAGTGACCATATCCAAATGACAATATCCAGATGACACTATCCAGATGACCCTTATCCGAATGACTATATCCAGGTGATCATATTCAGGTAACCATATCCAAATGACCTTATCCATGTGACCATATCCAAATGATAATATCCAAATGACCATATCCAACTGACCATATCCAAATGAATATATCCAGATGACCACATCCTGGTGACCATATTCTGGTGACCATATACAGGTGACCATATCCAGGTGACCATATCCAACTGGCATGACTGTATGAAGCATATACTGATACCCCCAATACCAGTTTGGTACATGACGTCCTAGACTAAGCCATCGAGTTACAAACATATCCCCCGAGGCTTCTGTTAAATACCTCAGTCAAGAGGAAATGAGGTTAATTGGAAACTGTTTACGCTGCGGCCAGGACGTCATGCGTGAAATTGTTGACTTGTTGGTTGTATCAGGAAACGTCTGCCTCTTGGGGATTTGGGAGTAGTGGGGCTGCGGGCTGGACCTGTAGCAGTCACGATTTCGCTATCATTATATGTCTTCGCGCTGTGGTGAGTTCGTACGTCGTTTAAAAAAAAACAACCATATGTGATCAAATTAGGGAAAAAAATCAATTTAGCAGCTGTTCAACCATTTCTTAAAAGCTTTTTGTTGTCTTTAAAATTTTCCCCAACAAAATTACTTGGTTTTTAAAGTCATAACATTGCTATAATTGAAATAGTAATAATCCATTAATCTCTTTTAACAATTCCTTCTGTACGATGGCACTATAATTTGTACAGTTAATTAATGAAGGCTTGTGTTCAATCTTTAATTTCTATTGGTTTCTATTTGACTATCCCTCACCCCATGGGCGCCCGCAGAAAACTTTCTAGGGGGGCTGGGGCAAAAAATTCGATTAACTTTCCATGGGGGGCAAACATTTTTTAATAATGTTTTAATGTAGTTTTAATTTACTGTAGCGTATTTGTATGGTGAACGAACGGACAGGACATCAGCTTAGTTACTTTCTCTTTTTATTTTCTCTTTACCTTAATACATTTTTTGTCTATTTTTGTCTAAATTTTTTTTATCCAATCAATCCGGGGGGGGGGGGGGGGGGCCCCCCCTTCCCCCCCCCCCCCCCCGCCCCCCCCCCCCCCCCCCCCCCCCCCATTTTTGTTTTTATTTTTTTTTCACCCCCCAGCGGGGGGGGGGGGGGGGGTGCCCCCCCTTGCCCCCCCCCCCCCGCGGGCGCCCATGCCTCACCCCCACAACTTTTACTCGCAGTTGGACTTCTTGTGATCTACTTAAGCTTCCAACTCTCTTCTACTTTGTTTACTCTGACTCAGAAAGCATGACTTACTTTGAAGTTATATCTTTCAGATTGAATCAAAAGTTAATTAATGTTTTTAACGTAAACAAGGTTGCATTATTAATATTAAACAAAAAAACAACAGCAACATCAGACTGAGAAAAAATTTCCACTGTAAAATATGTGCTCAATATATTGTTTTGTATGGTGTAGGGCCTAGGGTGAGGTTTATTTTGTCACGAAATTATGCCGCCGAAAAGAATTAGCCTAAGGATTATCCAAATCATCTATGCCAAGATCAACCTACACCACATTAAAACACACACAGAGACACACATTCAGAGACACATATTCGCACACTAACACACAAGCCTAGACACACGATCACACAGACAGACACACTAACACAGACAGACACACGAACACAGACAGACTCACGATCACACACAGACACACGATCACACACAGACACACGATCACACACAGACAGACTCATGATCACACACAGACACACGATCACACACAGACACACGATCACACACAGACACACGAACACAGACAGACACACGTCACACCCAGACAAACGATCACACAGAGACACACGATCACACACAGACACACGATCACACACAGACAGACCCACGATCACACACAGACACACGATCACACACAGACACACGATCACACACATACACACGATCACACACAGACAGACACGCGATCACACTTAGACAGACACACAATCGAACACAGGCAGACACACGATAAGACACAGACACACGATAACACACAGACACGCGATCACACACAGACATACACACGATCACACACAGACAGACCCACGATCACATTCAGACACACGATCACACACAGACACACGATCACACACAGACACACAAGCACAGATAAAAAATCATACACAGACACGCACATACAAAATTGCATAATTTGAAAATGAAACGCTCGTCCAAAATGTATATGCCGTGGCTTTAGGTCCAGACAAGACTTACGATGGAAATGATATTTGATGGGTCAGGTTAGGGCTAGGCTTATACTGATCATCTGCAATTAACAACGAGCCACTAACAATGAGCCATTAAAAATGAACCACTAACTAGGAGCCACTAACTATAAGCCTCTAACAATGAGCCACTAACTATGAGCCACTAACAATGAGCACTAGCTATGAGCTGCTAGCTATGAGCCACTAACAATGAGCCCCTAACATAGAGTCACTAACGGTGAGCCACTAACAATGAGCCATTAACAATGAGCCACTAACTAGGAGCCACTAACTATAAGCCTCTAACAATGAGCCACTAACTATGAGCCACTAACAATGAGCCACTAGCTATGAGCTACTAGCTATGAGCCACTAACAATGAGCCCCTAACATAGAGTCACTAACGGTGAGCCACTAACAATGAGCCTCTAAAAATGAGTCACTAACAATGAGTCATTAACAACGAGCCACTAACAATGAACCACTAACAATGAGCCACTAACTATGAGCCACTAAAAATGAGTCATTAACATTGAGCCACTATCAATGAGCCTCTAAAAATTAGCCACATGTGGCCTCATGTAGAAAAATGAATTAAGCTGGAGCCTGTCCCCTGCGTCACCATTTGATTGGTTGCTTTAAGTTGGTCAGTTTCGTTTTGTGATCTAATCTCTAGCTCATGGTGAACGCGGAAGTCCACATAAACAGTTTCAAAAAATGTACTTCTTGGAAATTCGGAAAGTGATAAAACTTGAACCAGTTTTAAAAATCTGTCAATGAAAGGAAACGCCCACAAACATCTTATGAAAGGACACGCCACAAACATCTTATGAAAGGACACGCCCACAAACATTTCATTAAAGGAGACGCCCACAAACATTGTATGAAAGGACACGCGCACAAACATCTTACGGAAGGACACGCCCACAAACATCTTATGAAAGGACACACCACAAACATCTTATGAAAGGACACGCCCACAAACATCTTATGAAAGGACACGCCCACAAACAGCTTATGAAAGGACACACCACAAACATCTTATGAAAGGAAACGCCCACAAACATCTTATAAAAGGAGACGCCCACAAACACTTTATAAAATATAACGCCAAAACATCTTACGAAAGGACACGCGAAAACCATCCTATGAAGGTCAGGCTGAACACATCTAATAAAAAGATAGGTGAAAAAAAATCTTAGTAAAGGACTCGCCCACAAACACTTTATGAAAGGGCAGGCGAAAAACATCTTATCTTAACGTTTTAGTTGTTATACTCAATAACAAGTTGTTTCCCCTGAGTTGATAGTTGCTTCTGGTCTCTGTCCAACAATTTACAACTAGGACTTAACCGGGAGCAGTTTTTTTTACACCGTGTCCGTGTATTTTGGAGAAATGGTCCTACAGACAGTCCTACAGACAGTCCTACACCTCATCTGCCAGCCTTTAAACAATAGACCCACAGACAGCCCTACACCGTACGCGTGACACTTTATTGATTAATTTATAGTCGCCTCCCCTTAAAGAATTTTTTTTTTTTAACTTACGTTCACACCTCACGCATGACTGCCCCCTTTTTTTGTGCTCAGTACTATTAATGTAAAAGGAAGCAGGACACACCAGAAGCTAAATATATCTAAGAGATCCGTTACTTTCACTCCACTGAACTCATGTCTACAATTCTATGTTTCAGGTACCAGCCAGCGGTGGAACAGCCGACAGGTAAATGGAATCTGAGAAATTCGGTTCACCGGCGGTGACGTCACTGCAAGTCCACGGGTGAATTTTCGTCCTGAGCTACGGAGCGATACCCGATACCATCTCCGATGGTTATTAAAAAAAAAAAAACAACAGATTTAGTGCATCGAATCTCGATACTTTCAGACGTTTCAACGATACCGTGCTGCGATTATTTCTCAAGAATTGATACAACGGAACACCCTGGTTTAAAAAAGGAAATAAAACGAACGATGTTTCATGAAAATAAATTCAAATTAGAGGTTGGAAAAAAGGAAACTTAAAATTAACAATCGGTTCACCGGCGGTGACGTCACTGCAAGTCCACGGGTGAATTTTCGTCCTGAGCTACGGAGCGATACCCGATACCATCTCCGATGGTTATTAAAAAAAAAAAAAACAACAGATTTAGTGCATCGAATCTCGATACTTTCAGACGTTTCAACGATACCGTGCTGCGATTATTTCTCAAGAATTGATACAACGGAACACCCTGGTTTAAAACAGGAAATAAAACGAACGATGTTTCATGAAAATAAATTCAAATTTGAGGTTGGAAAAAAGGAAACTTAAAATTAACAATAGTGTTTCTACGTGGGAATACAAATAAGTGGTCGTAAATCCAGATTCAATATCCTCTTTAAATCAACATTACCCGCTGTCAGTGAGCCGTTCTGTGCGTTATCAGTTCAATTATTCTTATCAATCTCCTAGTATCGACCAAGAACCTTTTCTTTGATAGTGCCCCACATTGCTCGGTCGTCGTTGGTCGCTCTTCACACACTTGGGTTAGGATTGTTCTAACGGGACCATGCTGGGGTTAGGATTGTTCTAACAGGGAGCCACGCACTGGACCAGGAGTGTTCTTTAAAGACAGCGACTGTCAAATGCTACGTCTTAATCATCCGTTAGATGTCGAGCAATTAATCTGGCTATTGATTATCCCGTGGGCCTGGTGTTATCTAGCCATGCAATTATCCCAGAGTAGTCTTCAGAATGACACTTTTTAAATATACACTGTCACTCACATGTGGTTTAGTATTTTCGTGAGTTTCAAGTATACTTGGGTGTTAAACTTATTCTGACACTATTTCCTGTATTTAACCCATTTACAAGATTGTATTCAGTGTTGAACCCGTCATGACACAATTTCCTGTGTTTAACTCATTATAAGACTGTATCTTGCGTTGAACTCATTATGACACTATTTCCTGGACACCCAGCTGTGCTATGCCTGTGACTACAGACCTATGAGAGACAGTGCTGTACGGACAGCTGAGACAGTGCTGTACGGACAGCTGATACAGTGCTGTACAGCCAGTTTAGACAGTGTAGCGCATAGGGTCACGGTGTCCACAACATACAGCTTCCAACTCAGGAGCGTCCAATTGTGTCGCGATAGACACGTACTAAAGAAGAAGCGACACGTTGATGAGACAGCGCTCGAAACGCTACCCAGTGCTTCCCAGCTGAAATCTTGGCAACAGCATCACACACAGTTCGATTCTTCCACGGTTTTCAACAACGTCCCTTAATACAGTTGTTTTTTGGTCTGACCTGTCATTTGAATGTTCATCTATTGACTATTGATTTTTTTAATTTTTTTTTTTAAATTGAACATCGCCTCTTCTGTGTGTCCAGCGTCTTGAGCTGGCAAGTCCCCCAACACAGTTGTGTCCACCTGTCAGTGGCAACAAGTCCCCCCAACACAGTTTGGCCCAGCTGTCAGTGGCAAAAAGTCCCCCCAACACAGTTTGGCCCAGCTGTCAGTGGCAACAAGTCCCCCCAACACAGTTTGGCCCACCTGTCAGTGGCAACAAGTCCCCCCAACACAGTTTGGCCCAGCTGTCAGTGGCAAAAAGTCCCCCCAACACAGTTTGGCCCAGCTGTCAGTGGCAACAAGTCCCCCCAACACAGTTTGGCCCAGCTGTCAGTGGCAACAAGTCCCACCAACACAGTTTGGCCCACCTGTCAGTGGCAACAAGTCCCACCAACACAGTTTGGCCCACCTGTCAGTGGCAACAAGTCCACCAACACCGTTTGGCCCAACTGTCAGTGGCGACAAGTCCACACTAATACATTTTGGCCCACCTGTCAGTGGCAACAAGTCCACATTAACACATTTTGGCCCAGCTCTCAGGGGCAAGAAGTCCCACCAACACAGTCTGGCCCACCTGTCAGTGGCAACAAGTCCCACCAACACAGTTTGGCCCAGCTGTCAGTGGCAACAAGTCCACNCTGGCCCACCTGTCAGTGGCAACAAGTTCCACCAACACAGTCTGGCCCAGCTGTCAGTGGGGACAACTTCCTTACCTAATCGGCTTCACCCAAACATGACAGTCGGTAAGCCCCGCCCCACCCACCCCTTCGCTGCCCACACCTCCACCCCATTCCCCTCCCCCCGCTCGCGACTCCCCCTCTTTCTGGCCCCGTCGTTCAGGTAAGACTTTCCTGAGTTCACCGCGTAGTCCTCACCTGGCCGAGACGATGTGGAAACAAAAGTCCGACAACCGTTTCCGATGCGGCGATTATAAGGAGCACCTCAGATAACGGGGAGTCGAAGAGACAAACACGTGCGCCCCTGGAACGAAACAACACAAATTAGGGCGCGCGCACACCCCCCCCCCCAACCACCACCACAACCCCCCCTGCTCTGCTGTATTAGTCACGTGAACAGGGATTTTTGTTTCCCCCCTTCTTCCTAGGAACTCTCCAACACCTTTACGAATATAATGTTCATGAACGCATTTCCCTTCTCTTGTCATGGCGGAGGGACTGAAGGAGATTGTTTAGATTCACCAACTACGCGGACTTTTTTAAAACTTTTATTTTTGGTCTACGTGTGCCAGCGTTGTGTTTGTGCTGTGAACGTGGTTGCGTTTCTACACAGATAAATTAGCGACCATGGGCAGAGGTTGATTGATAGAAGTGAATGTTCTAAGCCCAGGGAGTGCTGCGGTGAATTTAATGGACGTGCCGAGCATTCGTTCCGGTCGTTGTGTTTTCCTTTCTGAAATTCATACGGAATAGTAGCCACACAGGTGGTCAAATGTAACCTATGTTAAGAGTTCTTCCTGTGTCCAGTTCCAAAAAAAAGGATTCGTGGATTAAGACATCGGGAAAGCCGCGTTGCGGCCAAACATATGGAGTGATCTGCTGATCTTTGCAGTTAAATTGGTGTATTCTGAAGGAATTTATCGCCACCATTTGGATATTGATATACCCGAGGATGGGAACGTCAGGCTCAAAACGTGAGTAACTGAGTTAATCTACGTTAGTAAATCCCTCCTATTAACTTCGCTTTTTTGTTCGCGTGTTTCCTTCGGGGGGCGTGTGACGAAATCTTCGGACGGCTAATTCACCCACTTCCCGCTGACCTAACGAGCTGAAACTTGGCAGGTGGACTCGTTGCCGATGACAACACGTTCTTTCAAATTTTCAACTCCACCCCACCAAAAAAAAAAAAAAATTAAAAAAATCAGTTTTTCTTTTTTTTAATGGAATTAAGAAGCCAATATGATGACACTAATTTCTGAAATAAAAATCTCGACAACTGCTCTAAATGAGATTCTTAAAAATATCTCACGTTCGTAAGGTGCTTAATATTTACTTCTTTTTTTTTCTGAAATAGCCAGTGTAACTAATCTGCTGTGTAAAAGTAGTTGGATCTTTAGAATAATATTAAAGTCCATGGGTGTGAACAAAATGTGCGGTTGTGAGCCTTTCGGAGTGGGGCCGGGGGGTGGGGGGACTGAATGTAATTCTCATAAATTGCGTTACTTGAATGAATGTTTTGTCAAATGTTCAACCTGCACTCCCCTCAAATTGCTCGATATTTCATTTTATAAAGGATTTAAAGAAAGGTTGTTTGATTTAAGTTTAAGATAAAAAAAAATTTGGTGAGTTGTTGGTTGGTTGAGCTGTTGGTTGGTTGAGTTGTTGGTTGGTTGAGTTGTTGGTTGGTTGAGTTGTTGGTTGGTGAGTTGTTGGTTGGTGAGTTGATGGTTGGTGAGTTGATGGTTGGTGAGTTGTTGGTTGGTGAGGTGTTGGTTGGTGAGGTGTTGGCTGGTGAGTTGTTGGTTGGTGAGTTGTTGGTTGGTGATTTGTTGGTTGGTGAGTTGTTGGTAGATGATTTGTTGGTTGGTGATTTGTTGGTTGGTGATTCGTTGGTTGGTGATTCGTTGGTTGGTGATTTGTTGGTTGGTGATTTATTGGTTGGTGAGTTGTTGGTTGGTGAGTTGTTGGTTGGTGAGTTGTTGGTTGATGAGTTGTTGGTTGGTGAGTTTTTGGTTGGTGAGTTACGCCACCCATCTCATTGTCACGTCACCCATCTCATTGTCACGTCACCCATCTCATTGTCACGTCACCCATCTCATTGTCACGTCACCCATCTCATTGTCACGTCCCCATCTCAATTTCACGTCACCCATCTCATTGTCATATCCATATCATTGTCATATCCATCTCATTGTCATATCCATCTCATTGTCATATCCAACTCATTGTCATATCCATCTCATGGTCACGTCACCCACCTCATTGTCATGTCACACATCTCATTGTCATATCCATCTCATTGTCATATCCATCTCATTGTCACGTCACCCATCTCATGATCATGTCACCCAACTCATTGCAATGTCACCCATTTCATTGTCACGACATCCATGTCATTGTCATGTCATCCATCTCATTGTTACGCCATCCAACTCATTGTCATGTCACCCATCTCATTGTAACGCCATCCAACTCATTGTTATGTCACCTATTTCATTGATATACCATCCATCTCACAGTCATACTATCTATCTCACGGACTATTTCGCTGTATACCATTGACATATCTATAAAATCACGGTCGACTATGTGGTGTGTATAATAAGGGGAGATAATCTATGGGTATATAAACGGAGTAGATAATCTATGAATGTATATAAATCAGGGTGATACAATCAAGGTATGGATGCCTTTCACACGGCAAGCTCTACCTCTTCTCCCAACCTATTATCTTTTTTTTTATTGACCACACACTCACATATTTTTGCTACTCTAAGCAATTTATATAATTTATGCCGACTGTATTCGTACAAAAGTCCTGCCACCCCCCCCCCCCTAACCCACCAATCAAGCTCCCCATCTCCCTTCGAGATCTTAAGCTGTTTAAATCTCCGATGACTTTGTAATGACCTCACACCACATACCTCCTCAAGTTAGCCGACCCTCAAACCAGTATGTGTCTCTCATTGCTGGTCATTTTTTAAAACATGGTATGTGTCTCTCATTTCATGTAATTTTTTAAAACATGAATGTGTCTCTCATTTCCTGTAATTATTTAAAATTGGTATGTGTCTCTCATTTCCTGTCATTTTTAAAAAAAACACGTACGTGTCTCTCATTTCCTGTCACTTTTAAAAACACGTACGTGTCTCTCATTCCCTGTCATTTTTTTAAAACCCATATGTGTCTCTCATTGTTCTGCATTAAAAAAAAATCCGCATGTGTCTCCCAATGCCGGTTATTTCTTAAAAAGCCGTGTGTGTCTCTCATTTCTGGTAATTTAAAACATCCGTATGGGTCCCTCATAGCCGGTCAGTTTTTTTTAAAAACCCTTAATGTGTCTCTCATTGCCCACCCACCATTAAACCAGCACGTGTTTCAGGTTGGACATCCTTGCACTAGATCCCGTCACATACCTGTCCTTGCAGACGAGAAAGTGTTGAGATCGTGAGTGCTCCACCTTCCCTCCACCTTCTCTCCACATCCCCTCAACCTTCCCTCCACATCCCCTCAACCTTCCCGCCACCTTCCCTCTACATCCCCTCAACCTTCCCTCCACCTTTCCTTTGCCTGGCTGTTGGTGACACATTTTATGTTGTATTAATTCCTCTGATAGCATCAGCAGGATTATCTCAACTCCTGGTCGAGATGATTATGTTTTGTGTGTGTCGCTGCCAGGGCATCGCTGTCAAATTTTTAATATTTTTTGTGGGGAGAGCTCTTATTTGGTATTGAAAATAATAAATTACACTTTGATTTTACGCATTACAGAAATCTTAAATTGTTGGAGTGGTGACAGCCGATGTCGAATCTCAGCGCCTTTACATCCAATGTTAAATCTCAGCGCCTTTAAAGTCAGTGTTAAATCTCAGCGCCTTTAAAGTCAGTGTTAAATCTCAGCGCCTTTACAGCAAGTGTTAAATATCTGTGCGATGACAGCCGGTGTTAAAGCCTGTTGCCTTGATAGCCGAAGTTTAATTGGTTGGTGTCTTCTCATCTCGTAGTTACACCGTATCCACTGTTGGGCTATCTCCACTCCATGAAGAGTCGCCTCGCTGGGCAGATAAGAAGAGTTGCCTCGCTGGGCACACAAGAAGAGTTGCTTCCCTGGGCACACAAGAAGAGTTGCTTCCCTGGGCACACAAGAAGAGTTGCTTCCCTGGGCACACAAGAAGAGTTGCTTCCCTGGGCAGACAAGAAGCGTTTCCTCGCTGGGCAGACAAGAAGAGTTGTTTCCCTGAGCAGACAAGAAGAGTTGCTTCGCTAGGCAGACGAGAAGACTTGCTTCGCTGGGCAGACAAGAAGAGTTGCTTCGCTAGACAGACAAGAAGAGTCGCCTCGCTGGGCAGACAAGAAGAGTTGCTTCGCTGGGCAGACAAGAAGAGTTGCTTCGCTAGACAGACAAGAAGAGTTGCTTCGCTAGACAGACAAGAAGAGTCACCTTGCTGTGGATACAAGAAGAGTCGCCTCGCTGGGTGGACAAGAAGAGTTGCCTCGCTGGGCAGACGAGAAGAGTAGACGAGTCTATTTTGAACGGCTATTCGCCCATAGATATTACCAGACATTTTTTTAAAAAATTATTATTGTTTGTTGATAATTTTGAGTCTCCCATTGCAATTTATTTATTACACGAACATAAAAAATTAATAATTCTACATCAGAGGTTCTCAACATGTTTTCTCTGGGTAGAGGAACCATAATACTAAATGTTTCTCAGTGTATTTAGGCACATATATTGTTTTCAGTTTAACAAGTGTAGAGTGTGGCAAAAAGTCTCATTTACAAAATAAAAAAATAAAACAATCAAGTAATAGAGTTAAACCACTTGATACATTTGGCTCAACTGTTGTACACTACTGTTCTTTACCCTTGGGCTTGGATGCAGTCAACACCGTTGAGCAAAGCCATGTCTCTTTTTTTTTTTAACTGTTCAAATATGTTCCTGTTTCTTTTTTCATATTGGGCGTTTGGATAATATGTTGTGGGACAAATGTGTTGGCCGGTCTAGGAGTGGGTTGGGGGGGGGGGTGCTTTTGTAAGGGGGTAAATGTTAATTCTCAATAACCATGATATCAAATATGTCTGACAAGCTTAAGGTTTATATGTAAAGGTTTCTACTGCTGGAGACTGCATTCTATTTGAGATTACAGGATTAAAACCAACTCGAACGCAACACAGAAAAGATAATGGTACAGAACGGTTTACAGGTCGGAGAATCCCCCCCGAAGTTAATCAAGGGATGTCATAATAGATCTGACACACTGTGAATCGATACTAGACAGGAAGGCTTAATGCGATTGTGATCTAACCCAGACATCCCATGGGCTGTCACCGCTCGCTCCTACAAATGACTTAATGCGTGTTGTAATATATGTCGTGTGAATAGAATGTGTGAGGGTGTTTTTTTTTCATACAGTCAATGTGATGTCGGTGCTACGTAGATGTTTTCATATTTGATGGAGCAAGAAAAAAATAAAATAATAAAAACAACAACAAAAGAACAAAAAAAAAAACCAAGTTATATTGGCAATCTGATTACAAATATCAAACGCTTAAAAAAAAAAATTATGATCTTTATTGTCACGGATGAGAGTAATCTCTAACACTAATTTGCCGACTGCATCAATTAATACCACATACTACTCTCTGGCACAGATACCATACACTACTCTCTGGCACAGATACCATGCACTTCTCCCTAGCACAGATACCATACGTACTCTCTAGGGTAGATGCCATACACTACTCTCTGGCACAGATACCACACTCTACTCTCTGGCACAGATACCATACACTACTCTCTGGCACAGATGCAGAGGCGTAGCTAAGAGGGGGGGGGCGGGTGGAGGGACAGATGTCCCTCGGCGTCCGACTAGTTAATGGCGCGAAAATGTGCTTTGATATTATTTATTCATGAAAATGATGGGCTTGGGGGTTGAAAAAAGAAAGGAAGGCGCTTTAAAATGAATCTTGTCCCTTGGTGGCAAACACTCCAGCTACCCCTCTGCACAGATACCACACTCTACTCTCTGGCACAGATACCACATACTTTTCTCTCGCACAGATACCATACTCTACTCTCTGGCACAGATATCACATAATACACTCTAGCACAGTTACCTCAACCTTCGGTGCAATTCATAATAATCTGCGTATTTGGTCAGCGTGTTTGGGTCAAGACTGACCAGTGTGTTTGGGTCAAGACTGACCAGCGTGTTTGGGTCAAGACTGACCAGCGTGTTTGGGTCAAGACTGACTAGCGTGTTTGGGTTAAGACTGACCAGCGTGTTTTGTTCAACACTGACCAGCGTGTTTGGGTCAAGACTGACCAGCGTGTTTGGGTCAAGACTGACCAGCGTGTTGGGTCAACGCTGACCCAATTTAATTGCCGAAATGTGTCGTTTTTTTAAAGGAGTAACGGGATCAGTTATCGACAAATTGGGGAATATTGAAAAGTTAGTTTTCTATCTGAGTTTGACCGAGGGTTTTATCTTTCGATGCGTTCAGTTAGCTGGTCAGACGTGCATCTATCTGATTGGAAGTTTTTTTAAAAAAGATCTTACACGTTCATTAATACGATCAGAAAATATATTAGTCACTGAATTGAGGGCTGCCATAGTCAGCTATTATTAAAATTTAAATACATCAAAACAATACAATAGCCTTGTAACCTGTCTGTTGCTGTAGTCCATTACTTAGATATGTACACACTGCACTCGAAAGTCACCCCTCATGCCTTCTTTGCATCTAAAATAAACCCAATCAAAGTGTTCACTGAACCCTAACAGGCATGCCCTCATTGACCTGTGTAGCCAATCACTCTCTCGTTTCCCTGGCTAACAACGTCTGACTGACGTTTAGCGATGAACTCAATCATTGCCAGTTAAACTATCAGCTCCTTGCGGATAGCCTCACAAACCACGGATCGCTCTCCGGTTCAAGGACCGTCGGTCAGTGGTTCACAAACCATCGGTCTCCGGTCAACGGACCGTCGATCTCCGGTCCACGGACCATCGATCTCCGATCCACGGACCATCGGTCTCCGGTTCACGGACCATCGGTCTCCGGTCCACGGACCATCGATCTCCGGTCCACGGAGCATCGATCTCCGGTCCACGGACCATCGATCTCCGGTCCACGGACCATCGATCTCCGGTCCACGGACCATCGATCTCCGGTTCACGGACCATCGGTCTCCGGTCCACGGACCATCGGTCTCCGGTCCACGGACCATCGGTCTCCGATCGGACCATCGATCTCCGGTTCACGGACCACCATTTTTGGGTAACGCTGCTTTAGTCTTCACGTCGGGCACGGTGTTTCAATGAACACGACGCGGTGTGTGTGCTTTAGTGTTACACGTTGAAAACAGTATGAGTGACACCGATGTGTTTCCCTGCTCTGGACGCGGTGTCTTTTGATTAGTCTGCCATTAATCATAGAGTTCGTCAACTCGCAAGACTGCNNACCCCCCCCCTTTTTTTTCCAATTTGTCCTCCCCACCCGCCCCCCCCCCCCCCACTTTTTTTTCTCATTTAAAAAACAAATCAAATTTATGAGAAAAGAATGACAGGAATGTCATGCAACTCTCAACAGCTACACGCTTCTATACTCTATAGGAAACTTGCTAACTTAACCAACGCCACGCATCAAACGATGTTGAATACACCGGCTGAATGGGGGACTGTGATTAGTCATCAATCAAGACGTAATGGCGAGTCTTATTTTAGTTCTGTATTTCAATCGGTCACAAGTGGCGAATCTTTTCTTTTTTTTTTTTCCTTTAACCTCCTCTGTCATCAGTGGCGTAGTATCTTGAAAACAATATTTCTGGGAGATAGCATTTAAAAAACAGCATCACATATGGGTAGCAACATCATGTGCCCTTACCCTAAGTTGATCCGAACATGACCATGTCTTTATAAAAACCAGCGCTTCACCAATATATGATTTTCTGCTTATAGTATTGGAGATTTAAATATATAACTGAGCCCCCCCCACCCCGGCCCCGGCTAAGTTCCACCCTGGCTAACTGCCCCCCCTTGCTAACTTGACTGGACTTTCACTATCCCATAGTGCCTCCCTACCCCACATGCTTCCCTTTCAGCTCCCCCCAACCCCCACCAAAAAAAAAAAAAAAAAGCATCCACTACCTGCACAAACAAATAATTCATCTTCCCGACAACACGGGCAGAAAGCTGGCAAGTGGGACAAGACGGATCAACTGTTGCTATCTCAGGGTTCAGTGCCCCAAGGCGAGGTCATAGTTCAACTGACAAAGCGAGCAACTAACGCAGTAACTTTCGGCGGTCGGTCGGTCGGATGGCAACAAAAAACCCCAGAGCCTCGCATGGGACAAAAACAGGGATCTCAACATGACATTTGGTAGAACCGCACACTTGATGAGAGTTTTAGAACTTTACAAGCATGAACATCTCGGGGCAAAATTGAAACTACAATAAATCCGTGTGAGTGTCTTCCCACTCAAGCGAGGCACAAGGTGTGCCAATGGTGGCTCACTGGTCTATAAACTTTGCCACTGTCAAAACAAAAAATAAATTAAATAAATAAACAATGTCAGAAATTGCTAAAGTTCGATGAAATTAGCGACAGTTCAGAGGTCTTCGGAAGCCATATACAACCCCAACCCTTTGTGCCCTTTGTTTTCACCTTAAGATCAACTTTCAATCTATTTTTGTTTGAACATCCAAATTATGTCAAATATGTTGTCATTTGGGTGTAAAAAAAACAACTTTAACATCGGCTTTCCTCTGGTGAATAACAATGAATTCTGATGAGTTTCTTTTACTGCCTTATTAACATCCACCCAAAACTTGAGCTTATTTTATGAATATCAATTTTTTTCTTAGTTTCTTGTGGACTTTAACGGAGGAGGGGGGGGGAGAGACCCGGGGGGGGGGGACCCGGGGGGGGGGGGTTGAACTCAACAAGCGTAACGTGTTCCCAATCAGACACACGTTCATTGGTTAAATACATGACTCTATGGTTGTAGACCATACAACTTTAAATAGTGCAGTTATGTGGGTGTTGTATCAGGGCTGTAATGCTCTATACCAATACTATATCAAGACAGAAAGGCTCTATATAAAGACGGTATCAGGGCTGCACGTCTCTATGACATTGCATATCATTATCAAGACTTCCATTGTCCTTAGCACCATCATCTCAAAAGTTTCCATTGTCCTTAGCACCATCATCTCAAAAGTTTCCATTGTCCTTAGCACCATCATCTCAAAAGTTTCCATTGTCCTTAGCACCATCATCTCAAAAGTTTCCATTGTCCTTAGCACCATCATCTCAAAAGTTTCCATTGTCCTTAGCACCATCATGTTAAACATTTACATTGTCCTTAGCACCATCATCTCAAAAGTTTCCATTGTCCTTAGCACCATCATCTCAAAAGTTTCCATTGTCCTTAACACCATCATCTCAAAAGTTTCCATTGTCCTTAGAACCATTATCTCAAAAGTTTCCATTGTCCTTAGCACCATCATCTCAAAAGTTTCCATTGTCCTTAGCACCATCATCTCAAAAGTTTCCATTGTCCTTAACACCATCATGTTAAACATTTACATTGTCCTTAGCACCATAATCTCAAAGATTTTCCTTAACACCATAATCTCTAAGATTGTCCTTAGCACCATCATCTCAAAGATTGTCATTAGCACCATCATCTCCAAGAGTGTCCTTAACACCACAATCTCAAAGATTGTCCTTAACACCATAATCTCTAAGATTGTCCTTAGCACCATCATCTCAAAGATTGCCCTTAGCACCATCATCTCAAAGATTGTCCTTAACACCATAATCTCTAGGATTGTCCTTAGCACCATCATCTCAAAGATTGTCATTAGCACCATCATCTCCAAGAGTGTCCTTAACACCACAATCTCAAAGATTGTCCTTAACACCATAATCTCTAAGATTATCCTTAGCACCATCATCTCTAAGATTGTCCTTAGCACAATCATCTCAAAGATTGTCCTTAGCACCATCGTCTCAAAGATTGTCCTTAACACCATAATCTCTAAGATTGTCCTTAGCACCATCCTCTCAAATATTGTTCTTAGCACTTAGCACCATCAGCTCAAAGTCGCAAAACACGAGTGCTCAAACTTGTTTGACATTGAAGTAGATAGAAAAATTGATTCACTTTACCGACAGAACAGTTCACTTATACCGACAGATCAGTTCACTTATACCGACAGAACAGTTCACCCTACCGACAGAACTGTTCACTTTACCGACAGAACTGTTCACTTCACCGACAGAACAGTTCACTTTACCGACAGAACAGTTCACTTTACCGACATAACTGTTCACTTTACCGACAGAACTGTTCACTTTACCGACAGAACTGTTCACTTTACCGACAGAACAGTTCACTTTACCGACAGAACAGTTCACTTTACCGACAGAACTGTTCACTTTACCGACAGAACGATTCCCGCTGGTGGGAAATTCTTTTTTTTTCCCTTAATTTACGTTTTCATAAAGTTATTTATTAGGAACACCAATACATGAAATGTTAGTACTAATAAATGACATGGTAGCACTCATAAATGACATGGTAGCACTGATAAATGACATGGGAGCAGTAGGTATTGAAAAAACTGACTACTATTCTTGGCGGTCATGTAGCTCTTGCTAGTGATGCAATTTCGGAAAGCAATGAACTCACATAAGAAACATTCTCACACTGAGGAGAGAATTCCAAGTTCCAAATTTTATTTACACAAGTCGAGCCAATCCACGTCACACTCTTTGGAAATGTGTTTCAGACCAGAGCTGTAAGAACCGCTGCCATACATGGGGTCGGGGGGGGGGGGGGGGGGGTGGGGGTGTGTGACGTGGATTGTTTCTGGTATAACCAGGCGAGGTCACCCAATCGGTGAGATAGGATTTATGGCTTCCCAATCAGTTTATGGTTTCCCTGGCGGTTAATGAGACCATGCGGTGTGGGGGGTGGGGGTGAGGGGAGGGAAAAGGTCTGGGAAGCACGAGGGCAATGAAGTGGAGTGACCTCCCTCCCCCCACTCCTTAAGGGTACAATCTTGCCATTCGGTTAATAACATCCCACAGTGGCATCACGGGCGTAACTAAGGAGGAGGAGGAGGAGGTGAAAGGCGTTCACGGTGGAAGGTGCACTGAGTAGATGGAGGCGTTTTCTAACAGGACATTTAGATTAGGTACTAGATAATCCTGTCTGGTTTTCGTACTTAACAGCATGGCTCATCTACTGTTGCCCTGGTGTTGATAGCTGATGAATAGCTATAAAGACTCAAAACTTAAAGCAAGGTAACGGGACATTGAAGTCTTACAATAATGTTCGCTTGTTACCGGTAGTAAAAAAAAGCAACAGATATCGGAATCCACTAAGAGAAAAAAAGTTTCAAAAAGTTGTCGTTTAAAGTATAAATTAGACTGAACTAAGTGACTATTGTGACTATTGTGACTATTGTGACTATTGTGACTATTGTGACTATTGTGACTATTGTGACTATTGTGACTATTGTGACTATTGTGACTATTGTGACTATTGTGACTATTGTGACTATTGTGACTATTGTGACTATTGTGACTATTGTGACTATTGTGACTATTGTGACTATTGTGACTATTGTGAGTCGTGACCACTGGAAAAAAAAAAGAAGAGAAATATTTACCATGGCATGATTTCAAATGTCAAATTCTAAAGAAAGAAAAAATATGAGAAAATCCGTACAAACTCAGCTGAGATTTCCTAATCAAACGATCCCGGCCTTCAATCAATATGTTATGTTGGTCGCCTTGGAGTTCTCAGAGGTCAATATGTCCAACCTTTTGTCTGGTATCACAACGTACACTACTTCAGGCTTGTTTCCTGGCGTGATGTCCTTTTATTTAATGAGGTCGTGTCTAGACAACACGCCAGCGCATGAGATTTTGAGAGACCACGACCTTACTTACATCCTACCAATGTATTCATATGTAACTGTCAGAGGCGCCGCCCTCGGGGGTGTTTACTCTCACGGGGCGTCAAGTTGGCAAGATGAGAACCCCTGAGAGCAGTCAGGGCCGTATCCCCCCCCCCCCACTTTTTTTTTTTTTTTTAAAGAGACAACACCGATTAAATGTTGAGCGCTGTGCCAAACCCACCCTTCCTTGNCCCAGACACTTTCCTCGGACCACCCGGATCTCCGGAACCAGGTTTTTCTTCCACATTACACAATCTCAAATACTCAACTTTAAAAAAAAAACAACAACAAAAAAAAAAAAACAAACAAAAAAACAAACAAAAAAAACCATTTTACAACATATTTCATAATTATCGACATCTCACCACTCTCGGAAAACAACATCGCATAACTGGAATAATGCTATGTAAATTAACATAGTCGCCATGACGAAGTTTCTGGCAGAAAATTAAATCCAAGGCTTCTGCTGATTTTTTTTTTTTTTAAATATTAAAAGTTCAGGTCAGAGTTCCATGTGTTTTCTCGAATGTGCATTTGAAAGTCAGATATAGAGTGGCCAATTTGGCCTGACAAGGGAGAATGGGTGTCCCTCTCATATTGCCAGGTATGTGTCTAAATAATCTGGTTTTTTTTTTTTTAGTCCGAGGTTGTCTTCAATCTAAATATTGCTGGTCATCTACTGAATCCTGGTCTATTTCCAGTGATCTTGACTAAATCTTGCCATTGGCGTAAAACAGGCAAGGACGAGAGAGTGAGGCTGACGAATTGAGCGACTCTCCCTCACTTTAAAACAAATACAGCCGAAGTCAAGGCTACTACTCAAGTCGAAGTCTTCAGTCATGTTCGCGCTAGAAGAGCGTACAATATGTATTGATAGCATCCATCTGGTCCCCCCCCTCTCTCTCTCTCTCTCTCTCTGCCCACATATCTTGGGCATCACCTTAATTGAGTTTTTAATTTTTTTTTAAATAATACTAATTTTAAAAAAAAATATATATCGTAATAAATGACGTAATTCAATGTCACGGCATGAGTGATGAAAACATTTGTAACGCAATATGTTACGATCATAAAACATGTGAACTCAAAGGACCATCACACAAGAAATAAGACAAATATGCCGATCGAATTTACCCACAATACTGGTGGTTGCTGTGATACTTTTAGCGCTAACGGTTCTCAAAGTTACCATACACACGGCTACACAAATATTCTAGTGTCTCTAAAATATAATCTCTAGCCTTGTGAGCAGGGTTCTCTAAAATATAATCTCTAGCCTTGTGAGCAGGGTTCTCTAAAATATAATCTCTAACCTTGTGAGCAGGGTTCTCTAAAATATAATCTCTAATCGGTAAATTATTTGAAACAACCATAAACCATTTAAATATCTTTGAGAAGGGACATAACCTTCGGGTTGAAGGGGCACAACTTAAACTTAACGTTGTTGTATTCGAGCGGCTGGTTTCTCAGAACCTCTATGGTCCGCCAGGTCGATGGTGTATCTCTCTATCTCCCCGACCAGCCCCCACCCCCTTATGTCTTGTATGTTTATTGCCCTGCACGTGCTGTATCTGCGGTCCATCTGACATAACAGGCAGGACCAGGAGGTACCACCCTTAAGACAATAGATACCCACAGATAAGCGCTGTGAGTGACCGGTTCAAAGGTGAACGCGGAGAAGGTCGGATTCCAGGTCTGTGGCGTGCTCAGGCCTCTTGGCGTGTGGCAACAGAGGAAGGGAAGCAATCACCGGAAGACATTCTATTTTAAGCCTCCGCCCTCACCCCCTCCTGTGATGGCATGGTCGTCTAACTTAAAGTGGGTTAGTATCACTGTCCAGTGGTCTTGTATCACTGCCAAATAGTCTTGTATCACTGCCAAAAAGTCTTGTATCACTGCCAAATAGACTTGTATCACTGCCAAATAGTCTTGTATCACTGCCAAATAGTCTTGTATCACTGCCTAATAGTCGTGTATCACTGTCAAATAGTCTTGTTTCACTGCCAAATAGTCTTGTATCACTGCCAAGGGGGGGGGGGGTGGGGGTTACATCGCTACCCAGTGGTGTTGTACACTGCCCAGTGGTGTTGTATCACTGCCCATAGGTCTTGAATCAGTGCCCTGGGGTCTTGTATCCTTGTATCTCTACCCATGTGTCTTGTGGCGCTGTCCGTGTTGTTGCGTTCACCATCAGATACAAGGTTCACCATGAGATACAAGGTTTACCTCCAGATACAGGTTTCATCATCAGATACAATGTTCACCATGAGATACAAGGTTTACCTCCAGATACAGGTTTCACCATCAGATACAAGGTTCACCATCAGGTACAAGTTTCACCATCAGATACAAGGTTCACCATAAGATACAAGGTTCAACATAAGATACAAGGTTCACCATAAGATTAAAGGTTCACAATAAGATACAAGGTTCACCATAAGATACAAGGTTCAACATAAGATACAAGGTTCACCATCAGATACAAGGTTCAACATCATATACAAGGTTAACCATCAAATACAAGGTTCACCATAGGATACAAGATTCACCATAAGATACAAGGCTCACCATAAGATACAAGGTTCACCATGAGACTACATTTCAACATAACACCCAGCACTGAATTAATTTGTTTAAGGCTGGGTGTGTGTAAGTGGAGGGGGGGGGGTTGTTGGGTGTGGTATTATCACAGAGTAGGGGCGTACATGAGTGTAAACAAAGGGCGCCCAACACCACTGGGTGCCGCATTGAGGCGTAAACAACTCGTTGACCGTATTTGAAATGTTTCCAGTGTATATGCTGTCAATGCCACACGTGGTGTGTGGGTAGTTTGGTTGTTTCTGCTGTTGTGGTGTGTGGGTGGTTGGGTTGTTTTTGCTGTTGTGTTATGTGGGTAGTTAATGTTCTGTGTGTATTTTATGTTGTGTGGGTAGTTAATGTCTGAGGCCGAATGATATTTTGCTTGTAGATGCAATTCATCAAAACGGAAAATTGAAATGTCTGATACGTAACATACATAACATACGCAACATACATAATATACATAACATACGTAACATACATAATACACATAACATACATAACATACGTAACATACATAATACACATAACATTCAGTGGAAGCTGTAATTCGTAAATTATAACTAATTAGTACATTTACAAATAATAAATACAAAATTATCGGACAAAATGATTAATATGATTCCACGTGCCAATGTTTGTTGCCTTAGAAAGGAGCGTCTTCGGCTTGGAGGCTTCCAGTACAGCCTGGGTTTGGCCACAAGGCTTCCAGTACAGCCTGGGTTTGGCCACAAGGCTTCCAGTACAGCCTGGGTTTGGCCACAAGGCTTCCAATACAGCCTGGGTTTGGCCACAAGGCTTCCAGTACAGCATTTGTTTGGCCACAAGGCTTCCAGTACAGCCTGGGTTTGGCCACAAGGCTTCCAGTACAGCCTGGGTTTGGCCACAAGGCTTCCAGTACAGCCTGGGTTTGGCCACAAGGCTTCCAGTACAGCCTGGGTTTGGCCACAAGGCTTCCAGTACAGCCTGGGTTTGGCCACAAGGCTTCCAGTACAGCCTGGGTTTGGCCACAAGGCTTCCAGTACAGCCTGGGTTTGGCCACAAGGCTTCCAGTACAGCCTGGGTTTGGCCACAAGGCTTCCAGTACAGCCTGGGTTTGGCCACAAGGCTTCCAGTACAGCCTGGGTTTGGCCACAAGGCTTCCAGTACAGCCTGGGTTTGGCCACAAGGCTTCCAGTACAGCCTGGGTTTGGCCACAAGGCTTCCAGTACAGCCTGGGTTTGGCCACAAGGCTTCCAGTACAGCCTGGGTTTGGCCACAAGGCTTCCAGTACAGCCTGGGTTTGGCCACAAGGCTTCCAGTACAGCCTGGGTTTGGCCACAAGGCTTCCAGTACAGCCTGGGTTTGGCCACAAGGCTTCCAGTACAGCCTGGGTTTGGCCACAAGGCTTCCAGTACAGCCTGGGTTTGGCCACAAGGCTTCCAGTACAGCCTGGGTTTGGCCACAAGGCTTCAGAGCTCTTCTTGGAGAAGAAGAGACCTTGGAGAAGAAGAGGCCTCTCTTCTCAGGGCTGACATTTGTTTGGTTTTCTCTTGTTGACGTTTCTGTAGCAATTGGTTTTTACGGGTGAGGTAGCTGGCCTCACGCCAACCCTCCTCCTTGCTTGCCTCATGCCAACCCTCCTCCTAGCTGGCCTCACGCCAACCCTCCTCCTAGCTGGCCTCACGCCAACCCTCCTCCTAGCTGGCCTCACGCCAACCCTCCTCCTAGCTGGCCTCACGCCAACCCTCCTCCTTTTGCACCCGGGCTTGAGACCGGCCTTTGGCGGAGTTATCCTAATGTAACAGACATCTAAATGTAACAGACATCTAAATGTAACAGACATCTAAATGTAACAGACATCCCAATGTAACAGACATCTAAATGTAACAGACATCCCAATGTAACAGACATCCTAATGACTAATGTATCAGACATCCCAATGTATCAGATATCCTAATGACTCATGTAAAAGACATCCAAACGTGTCCAGATCACCAAATGTGTCCAGACATCCAAATGTGTCCAGGCATCTAAATGTGTCCAGGCATCCAAATGTGTCCAGATCACCAAATGTGTCCAGATCACCAAATGTGTCCAGATCACCAAATGTGTCCAGATCACCAAATGTGTCCAGATCACCAAATGTGTCCAGACATCCAAATGTGTCCAGATCACCAAATGTGTCCAGATCACCAAATGTGTCCAGACATCCAAATGTGTCCAGATCCCCAAATGTGTCCAGATCACCAAATGTGTCCAGAATCCAAATGGGTCCAGACATCCAAATGTGTCCAGATCACCAAATGTGTCCAGATCACCAAATGTGTACAGGCATCCAAATGTGTCCAGACATCCAAATGTCTCCAGATAGGTAATGCTCGTGTGAAGCAGAAGTAAATAGAAGCGAATTAAATATAGTAGCTTGAGTTGCCAGTCTACGGCCTGGCAGGAGCCATCATGACCTAGTAACTAGTACATTCCCGCCTAACCAAATAACAATGTTTCTCATTTCCTGGGTGATGGTTGCTAGGTGAATGGTCTATATAGTTTAGGAATGTCTTGTTTAGGCCGAAACTGTTAGCGTACACACGTGATCACACTCAGACTCAGGAGCCAACCAATCAGACAGGAGCCAACCAATCAGACAGCAGCCAACCAATCAGACAGCAGCCAACCAATCAGACAGGAACCAACCAATCAGACAGGAGCCAACCAATCACAGGGTTCACGTGATCAGACTCAGACAGGAGCCTACCAATCAGACAGGAGCCAACCAATCAGACAGGAGCCAACCAATCAGACAGCAGCCAACCAATCAGACAGGAACCAACCAATCAGACAGGAGCCAACCAATCACAGGGCTCACGTGATCAGACTCAGGCAGAAGCCAACCAATCACAGGGTTGACGGATTTCTGCCGGAAGTGAGTAGGTTATCCCCCTTGTTTTTATTGTTGTTTTAACCCAACTCATTTGCATGTACTTTTAACTTCCTTGACAGTTTTCAGTGGCACTGTTGGGTTATTTTACTGACAGGATAATGTGTCACTGTTGACAACACAATGACAATGACGTATTTAAAAAAAAAAAAAAAAAATTTTACATAGGGCGGATTTGTGTGTGTCGGGGGAAGGGAGGAGGGGCTAACTACCGTGTGCGGGGGATGTCTTCTGAAAATTCAAATATCTATTAATACACATCAACTCATCAAAACTACTTTTAAAGGGGCTCCCATAAGAACGAACGCCCCGGTTATCAAACATGCCATGTAGTGCTTTATTCTGTGTTGAAATGGGGGGTGGGGGGGGGGGAATTCTCAATCAGTTGTACATCTATATTTTTTTATTATTATTATCTTTCATTTAATCCTACCACAGTGACGCGGCTTGCGCCACAGGGGGGTGGGGGGGGGGGGAATTCTCAATCAGTTGTACATCTATATTTTATTATTATTATTATCTTTCATTTAATCCTACCACAGTGACGCGGCTTGCGCCACAGAGAGCCAAACCACAGTAACGCGGCTTACGCCACAGAGAGCCAAACCACAGTGACGCGGCTTGCGCCACAGAGAGCCAAACCACAGTAACGCGGCTTGCGCCACAGAGAGCCAAACCACGTAACGCGGCTTGCGCCACAGAGAGCCAAACCACAGTAACGCGGCTTGCGCCACAGAGAGCCAAACCACAGTGACGCGGCTTACGCCACAGAGAACCAAACAATTATCGATTTGTTGTTTTTCTTTCTCCCACCCGTGGTTTGGCTTTATTATTTTGGTTCGTAAATGAATACTGCCCAATCTGGCCACACGCCGAACATTACGTCACGTCACCATAATCCTTACATCGGGTCGATGGCTGATTGAGGAGACGCTCAAGACGCCATGACAACAATATTCTTATCGTGATTAGGGCCCTGCCCTAAAAAAAAAACACACACACACACACACTCAAGAGTCCATTAAAGCCATTTATGGACGCCAAGATGGACCGACGCTAAGGGAAAGGTCCATTTAAAAAAACAAAACAGATATGACCTAAACTGCAATGTGTTCCACGTGTTTCGTGTTTTGGGAGACTAGGTCCACCTGTTAGCCGTGTGCGATTGTTGTTTACTTACCCAACCCTCCACAATAGTGAAGGCAGCCGTATTTTAGTAGACCCAACCAGTCAGCCACAACGGTGAGGCCGTATAATCACACGGTGCCATTCCCCTCGCGCCCCGTTGTGGCAGCGCCCCGTTGGGGCAGCGCCCCCTCCCCCAAATCCAATGGTCTCAATATACGTTCTTTTTAATTATCGTACTCTTATCAGGTGGAATAAAAATCTGGAACCATGCCTGGACAGCGGGAACACTATACTACGCTCCCCACCCACCAACCCACCCTTGAGCCCACCGACCAGCCCACCAACCCACCCTTGAGCCCACCGACCCACCCACCAACCCACCCTTGAGCCCACCGACCCACCCACCAACCCACCCTTGAGCCCACCGACCCACCCACCCAGAAAAAAATAGCACCAGCGTGACTATCCTGGTTATGTATCTAAAGACTACAGGCGGGGCTGATCAGTTCTTGCTGACTCGTGTCCTCTGCAGCGTAGTCGCAGTCTCACGTCGTTAACCGAGACAGGGGGCGAGGGCAGGCAGTCGTGAGGGCATGTGATCACGACGAAAACAAATGGCTCATGTCTGCCAACGTTAGAACCTCGCGTGCATTGTCCCATTGTTAGGTGAGTGATTGGTTGGTGTGTGTTGTGGCGGGGCAAGTGGGGTTTGGGGTGGGGGGGGGGGATAAAATAACAAGAAGATATTTGGTGAGGAAAAAATATAGAAGTTCCAAAAAGGAAGATGTAAAAGTAAAAGGAAGATTGAAAAAATTGAATTTGAGAAATTAATTTGTTTTGAAAGAGAGAGCGGGTGAGAGTGAAAATGAGAGGAAAGACTGTAAAGAAAACAGGAGAAAGACGTCACAGGTAAAGAGTTATGGTAAGGAATGATTTTTTTTTTTTTTTAAAGCTAGAAGAGAAACATCGCTGTGGTAAAGGGTTAAATCCTTTGGGGGGGGGGGGGGAGGGGGGGG
>CAXITT010000037.1:1969659-1987606 GCA_964033795.1 Lymnaea stagnalis
GGGGGGGGGGGGGCTTTCGAGGCGTCACTAAATCCACCAACACACCTGGTAACGAAAGTTCACGTGGCCTACTGTTGATTGTCATATCCCCTACATTAGTTACACACTGGCCAGGCATTGTGTAGTATCAGTCTATCAACCGCCCCACCCCTCTTTTTTCCCCCCTTACCTCCGTCACGGACCATTGACTATGACACGTCCCTGGACCGGGCATTATTTTTCAACGGTGTGTGGAGTCATGACCGGGGGGGGGGGGGAGGGGACACTGATGCGGGAGGAGATAACGGGCACTGAGTTGGTGACACAGCTGGAGTTAGGCCAAGAGGCACACATTTATGTATGAAATGGCTGTGTGTGTATTAACATTGCGGTATGATCATGTTTGCCCACGACTCACATGTACTCTATGCTAAATGAAGTCTTCAGTCTACTGGTCACGTGGGGCTGTCACTGTACTCGTCACGTGGGGCTGTCCCTCTACTCGTCACGTGGGCTGTCACTTTACTCGATCAATTGGACCCTTTCCACGGACAGTAGTGTCCCATCTTATGGTGCCATGGACAGTAGTGTCCCATCTTCTGGTGCCATGGACAGTAGTGTCCCATCTTATGGTGCCATGGACAGTAGTGTCCCATCTTCTGGTGCCATGGACAGTAGTGTCCCATCTTATGGTGCCATGGACAGTAGTGTCCCATCTTCTGGTGCCACGGACAGTAGTGTCCCATCTTATGGTGCCATGGACAGTAGTGTCCCATCTTCTGGTGCCATGGACGTGGTTTTCCATCTTCTGATGCCATGGACGTGGTTTTCCATCTTCTGATGCCATGGACAATGGCGCCCCATATTCTCCATATTCTCCATATCCTTGTATCACTCAACACAGGCTCGTGTAATCCGCGCCGATATTTCATTCTAACAAATTTATGGCACCCCATCTAAAAATTTGCCCTCAATCATCTCCACGCATGACATCATGACATCATGACATGACATCTTATATTGCAATGTTATTTTCGAAGACGTGGCGTTTTACAATGTCGGATTCAAATAATTCTCTTAACTCGTTTCTCTTCAAATTCGATAAGGGGTCGTTCGCAAATTAGTCACGATCAGGGGGGTGGGTTCGAGAATTTTGTAACAGGGGGAAAGGGGGGGGGTCAAAAATTTTTGATGTTCAAAAAAAAAAAAATAATAAATAAATAAATAAAAAATTTTATAATTTTGAAAAATATTTGTTAAATTAATTTTAAAAGCATTAATTTGAGGTGAAAATTGCCTCTGGATTTTTAGGTACCGTGAAAGTCANGGCCATTTTACATTCGGCTCGGGGAGGAATTCCTTGTTTTGCATTTGACGTCACAATTTTCTAATAATACCACATCTTAATCCATTATGGGAACATTTTAAAGAATAAAATAAAATCTTAGCTTCGTTATAAAAGTTTTATGTACTTTTTAACATTTTTTAGGTGTGACGTGACACTAAGTGGGGGGGGGGCCGTAAAGGATTTGTGACACTTTGGGACAGGTGGAGAGGGGGGGGGTCTGAAAAGATCATTATTTGCGTGACGAAATTTGCGAACGACCCCTAAATGAAATGGCCACACCGTGACCCCTTAAATAGTTCATCACCGAGGTTATTAATTTATTTTAGCTTGGCATTGTTTTGACACGTTAAGCCACTCTACCCCCCTCATGCCAATGTTTAGTGAGCACAGGGGCGTCACTTGGTCACCTCTCTGTAATTCTTCCCAGCATACTTGACGGCTAGAGAATACTCTCCGGCTTTCGAGGTGTTCCATTATGATTAATTCGTCTCACTCCCAGACTTTGTAAATAAGACCGTCGACACTAGAGACAGTGTTTTTAAACAAGAGGCTGTAAGACATGAGACCTTCAGACGTGAGACCTTCAGACATGAGACCTTCAGACATGAGAATTTCAGACATGAGAATTCAGAAATGAGACCTTCAGACATGAGACCTTCAGACATGATCCCTTCAGACACGAGACCTTCAGACACGAGACCTTCAGACATGAGACCTTCAGACATGAGACCTTCAGACATGACACCTTCAGACCTGAGACCTTCAAACCTGAGACCTTCAGACCTGAGACCTTCAGACCTGAGACCTTCAGACACGAGACCTTCAGAATTCTCAGCGACATTTTGTGGGCTTGTCGATACTCACATATAACATCCACTTTACATCCCCGTTTTTTGTTGTTGATGTTTTTGTTTTTTTAGGTGTAGGCTTACACAATTGATTTCTGATGATCAATTTTTTTTTAAAAGTATTAAACCGTTCATTTTATTTACAGTAGCTTTGGGTTCGTTCCTTGTTCTCTGCTGCCCTCCAGTCCTTTGTAACGCACAGATTTCTTTCCTAAGGAGCCACTGTAAAAGAAGTTACATTTTGTTTAAATCTTACACCGATGCAAAGTAACAAAGTAGAAACGGCATTACCCCTCGTCAGTTATCGGCAAACGCATTCGGCAAAAAATGCCATTCGTTTCGAGAACTTCTAAAAAAACATGTTTTTTTTTTTTTCTGAGTCTGTTTAAACTTGCTACTAAGCATTAAATACAACCAGATATAATTTTAATAATCGTATTTATTGACACACAAAAAAAAACAAAAAAACTACAAATCACGCATTTAATGTGAACTATGACCTTGCATTTCCTCGGAAAGTTTAGATGGAGTCTGGTTTGTATGCTGCTGTGTTAAATTTTAATCCCAAGCGCGACGCCGGATTCTCATCAGTAAGACGATTTTCACAATCTCTCTTGATGAAGTTCAGGCTTGAAAACGATTGTTCGCATGGATGCGTCGACCACAGAGCCGCACTCGGGTCGACCACAGAGCCGCACTCGGGTCGACCACAGAGCCGCACTCGGGTCGCCAAAGAGCGGCATGCGGCTCGCCAGCCGCGATTTTTCCGACCTCCGCCCTACAATAATAAGATAAACGCTGGTAGCTAACACCAATGGCTTAAAGCAGAGAACCGCTAGCGAAAGTTTCGCTTGCTGTTTGAATTAACCCTTGAAGCCCCGCTTGCGGCTTGGGGTAACCCTTGAAGTGTCATCCATACGTGTTTCAACAATTTCCTCCCACTGCTCTTGACAACAAAAAAAAGGCGATTTTTTTATTTTTTTTTTAGCTAGAACAGCTGATCTCTTTTGAAGAAATGGCGGAAATGACACGAAATTTTCAACAAAAGGGATCTGTCCATTAAATAGCGAAAAAGAACACGTGCCATGCTATTACCGATAATTATGCTTTCTTTAAATCCGAATCACCCAGTTTGTTGTTAAATGAGAAAATAAATTCCCGTGAAATTCAAAAATAAACTCTCGAAACCTATTGCAAACGTGTGACGTAACGTGTAAAAAAGCTTCAAAGTTAAAACCAGAATTTATGCTGAGAATTGATGAGGACACCCCCCCCCCCGGGCCCCCTTTTTTTTCAAGTACGTGCAAGACTTAGCAATGTAATGTAAATTGTACTGCCGCCCCAGAACACCGAATCGATTAGCACCAGGCGCCCCCACCATCAAGTTTGTGAAATATTTGCTTGATTAGAGGGCTGTTAAAAATACGTTCGCTCGGTGGATTTGGGGGGTGGGCCGGGGGGGGGGGGGGGGGCAAAGGGGTCTTTAGAACGGTGTTGTTTTTTTTTCAAATAAGATTTTCGTATTTAAAAAAAAAACTGAATTCCTTCAGGCCAAACTATCCAACATATGCCCAACGTCCTCCACTTACCGCTGTAATTGACCCACATTTCAAAAGCCTGCGGAGCTAAGGTGTGCAGCTTAAGTAGGCTCTTCGGGGGATCAAAGACAAGATTTGTGTTACCAAATAAAGACCTGCTTTTCTTTGTGTGTGTGTATGTGTGATTCTACAGCACAGGAATGCACTTCAAAGGTTCTCAACTTACGGTGCTTCCGGTGGTCGCTTTTGCTCTATGATAATATTGGCAGAAGTTCTTCGAGTGCTAGAAAGGCTGCACATGAATGACTGGCGATGAAAGGACGAGAGCCGCGCCAACAGTTTGAGTAGCGATTAGATGTGTCGTAATACTCCTATCACATCCGCGATCTAACTGTGCATGCGCCCGCTCTTAATCAGGCTTAATATTAATCTAGAATTGCGTCATCAAAAATTGTTGTTTCCTGGTATTCTATGTCCCATTATTTCGTGGGCTATGTCGATATATAAATATAAAATATTCAATATTTTCTTGACATTATTCAATAATGATCTTATGAACTTCATTCATAATTTTTTACATTAAAAAAATAAAATAAAATATCATGCCAAGAGACCAGATTGTCATCCGAGAGATGATCACGTCAATTTGAAATCCATTCACGTCACAAACATGATGCATCAACTCAATAGAACTCTCCCTCTAACCCCACCCCCACTTTTTTAAAAGGGTGTGTTTGAAATATCTCTTTTATCTGTTTTACTACAGCCCACACTTTATACAGCCCACAATTTATATGGGCGCATAAATTCTGCCAGGGCTTAACGGGTCATAAATAACACTGTGATCCGCTCGGTGTGTCCTCTTTTCAACAATCCAGACTTGTTTTTGTTTTTTCAAAATTTTTTGTTTAGCCTGAAGTTAAGCGCCGTGTTTCTTAAAGATGACGTCATTAACTTCGTCGCAAGAATGAAAATGGAATGCGGTCTGTAAAAAAAAATATAATAAGGTTGGGAGGGGGGGTTCGGGGTGAGGGGAAGGGGGTGTGACGTGGAAATGATTTATTTATAGCTTGACAAAAGGACTCCTCCCTTCAGAGCCCAACCCCCAACGTATAAAATATCTCACCAGGTCGATTTCTTTTATGTAATAGGCCTACCCTACAGACATGCGTACGACAGACATGTGTAGGACAGACATGCGTACGACAGACATGTGTAGGACAGACATGTGTAGGACAGACATGTGTAGGACAGACATGTGTAGGACAGACATGTGTAGGACAGACATGTGTAGGACAGACATGTGTAGGACAGACATGTGTAGGACAGACATGTGTAGGACAGACATGTGTAGGACAGACATGTGTAGGACAGACATGTGTAGGACAGACATGTGTAGGACAGACATCTAACGTGGCGCACATTCCTCCAGGGAAGAGGAAACTGTTCATAACATGATTTGATCAGTTGATTGATTGATTGATTTTACCGCAATCATGTTCACCTTTTTGTTGTTGTTGTTGTTGTTGTTTGTATGGACTAAATTCAAGATCATAGATTCGATCTGTACACAAAGCCACTCCGTTGAGCTTACGGTAATCTTAAATCGTGATTGGACGTTGATGGCCAAACAATTTTAAGGTAAGACAATGTGATGTACATTCGGTCGGTCGGTTATGACCTCCGAACCCTCATTGTACTTCCGTAAAATTCGCAAGAGCAACCATCCGCAAACAAAAATAAATCAATTAAAATCCGCGTGTTCATCAATCGCAACTTTATGCAGTTATTAAAGATACAGATTGGGAGTATTATTGCCTACACACATCTGCACTGTTGGTAGACGAGGCCTGTTTAAACGGAAGTGGTCCAGGGCTACCACTCAATTTTTTCAAAATTATATTTCGCAAGATTTCCCAAGATCATAAAAATTTATGAGTATTTTTTTTAAAAATCATGGGAATCTTTTTATATTTAAAAAAAAAGTGAGTTTTGGTCCTGAATGGGGTAGTGAATTCCCCAAATCTTGGGAAAATTCCTGAGGTCTGGCAGCCCTGAAGTGGTCCTGCCCTGTTTTATGGTTTTCTTTTCTATGAGTGAGAAGTTTAAGGCCATACATATTGACATTATCGGATAATCATGGATCCAAAACCTTTACCAACCTGTGCAATAATTTTTTTTTTAGCTGTGTATGGCGCTCATGGACTCGTTGATTCCGAATCAGTTTATATTGATGTAACGGGATCACTACATCGCCCCCCCCCCCCCCCCCGGTGCTGTGTTCCTAGTAAGTTTGTCATCAAAAGTCAGGGGGGTTAGCAGGTCTTATGACATCCCGTCTTAATACTGAAAGAGTTTTTTTGGTCTTCTAGCGATCTTCCTCACTGTTCTTGTGACGTGAAGCCAAAAGTCACGAGTCACGTGCCCCATGGGCGTGGTGGCTGCTCTGCACAACGTTGGAACTACGCTAAGTACAAGTGAGACATATTACTACAGGAACTCGGTCATACTTTCAGTCTTACATCAAACACATGACTCATTTATGTCTCTCTTCAAACACAGGCTTATCTTTACATCTCATGGGCGTAACGAAAGTGTGGGGGGGGGGGGCGCGTTCTTTCGGGGCTAAAATCCCCTGTCTGATCTTGCCATAAATAAATGAATTTTCTTTTGAAAATAGAAATATATATATATATATATATATATATATATAAATCATAGGACAGTGGTTCTCAACCTTCCTAATGGGGCGACCCTTACTTACAGTTCCTCATGTTGTGGCGACCCCCAACCGCAAAATTATTTTCCGAACTATTTCATAACTGTAGGGTTATATGTACTTTCCGATGGTCTTAGGCAACCCCCTGGGGAAAGGGTCGAGCGACGCCCAAAGGGTCGCGACCCACAGGTTGAGAACCGCTGTTACTGGATGCGTTTAATTAATTTAAATTAAGGAATGCTAGAAACGTGTGCACAGGCATCAGTCATTTCCATGCAACGCTTCAAGTCATGTGAAGTGTAGATCACAATTAAAATTACTATGTTACGGTTAAATGGTTATCCTTATTAAACAAACAAAACAACAACAAACAAAAAAAACCACTTTGGAGCACCGCACATTACATCCATCGTTATACATGTAATGACTTTTGGGGGTTGCGAGCAAGAACCGGTACATAACATAGGCACTGAACACAATGGCAGGTCACAACGACCTGTGCAAATCGAGGATATGTCGGTAATACAGTCTTTAGCCCCCAGTTATCTCAAAAATCTCAGAAAGACCCGTCAGCATGTTAACTCTGTGGCGAAGTCATACACTGACTGCCCCGTTCAAAAAATAATAATAATAATAATACAATTCTGATGAAAGTTCTATTATTAAGCTTGGATTCAAATGTATAATCAAGCCATTCAACCCCCCCCCCCCCCCCCAACTCCCGGGAGCGTGACACCAGAGCGCCCGAAGTCCACAAAATGATAAGTATACTCCAATCTGCCTACATGCCGACGGGCCATTTCCAGAGACAGATAAAACACTCACTGCCCCGATCAAAAAAAAAAAAAAATAAAAATACAATTCTGATGAAAGTTCTTATATTAAGCTTGGATTCAAATGTAAAATCCAGCCATTCAACCCCCCCCCCCCCCCCAACTCCCGGGAGCGTGACACCAGAGCGCCCGAAGTCCACAAAATGATAAGTATACTCCAATCTGCCTACATGCCGACGGGCCATTTCCAGAGACAGATAAGGGAATTTCTAGTGCAAGACACTAGGTCGGCGCGCCCTTCCGGGGGCACAGTCCCACGAAAGGTTAGTTTAATAACATCTTGAGACCCACTCCGTCATGCAGGTTACAGTTCAGTGCGCGAGCAAAGTTCAACTTCCTGCTTACCTGTAGAATAATGGGACAAAAAAGGGGGGGGGGGGGGGGGGGTCCATCAAAAGATGTCTTATTCCCCTTGGTAGGGTCACAGCGGTCACGCAAAATAGTGGATCCCTGGAATGGAAGCAAACATGAAAGGTCGTGTATTTGATTTTAAGATGCCTTCAATCATAAGATGTCTCCAATCATAAGATGTCTCCAATCATAAGATGTCTCCAATCATAAGATTTCTCTAGCCATAATATGTCTCCAATCATAAGATGTCTCCAATCATAAGATGTCTCCAATCATAAGATGTCTCAAACCATAAGATGATCCAATCATAAGATGTCTCCAGCCATAAGATGTCTCCAGTCATCAGATGTCTCCATTCATAAGATGTCTCCAGCCATAAGATGTCTCCAATTATAAGATGTCTCCAATCATAAGATGTCTCCAGTCATAAGATGTCTCCAATCATAAGATGTCTCCCTTTAGGAGTTGAGCCACTATCTCAGTCTACGGTCCACGAACACATTGGCTTAGTTCAGAAGTTTTTTTAACAATGAAATGTCCAGGGATATTTGGGTCCAGTGTGGCGCTGACCGTGGTCTGCAACCTCTTAGAATTAACAGTAAAAGTCTGCTACTGTGTATCTTGAAGCGCGGGAAGGGGGGAATGGGAAAGTGCGGGGGAGATTTGATACATTTGAGAATCCCTGACCTAGAGTTTACGTGCCTATTTATTTATAGTATATCTACATGCATATGTTGGATCATATAGAGGTTATGGTTAGTCATATGAGGAAGGAGAGGGCGTTGTCCAATTGTCACATGACGTAAGTTACGTGAGGACACAAAGTGACTGTACTGTGACTGCCCTTGTGGCACATCGACTACCCTTGTGACACGTTTGCACCGCATTTCAATGACTGGTCAAACCTGCTCTTCCTGGATATTGCAACATAACCCCCTCTATCACTTCAACACTGTGTGTGTGTGTGTGGGGGGGGGGGGGGAATTTAGGGTTTAATTTAAACCCCCCCCCGCCCAAAACTACCCTTGTGTCACGTTTGCACCGCATTTCAATTACTGGTCAAACCTGCTCTTCCTGGGTATTGCAACATATCCCCCTCTATCACTTCAACACTGTGTGTATGTGTGTGGGGGGGGGGGGAATTTAGGGTTTAATTTAAACCGCCCCCAGCCCAAATCTCGCAGATATTCTATTATAGTTTTAGCTAGTTCTTGTTGCCATGGCGACACATCTAGCGCACAAAGTAATTAATGAAGTAACAGTATCGTGTTCCTTACCACGGCGACAAGCAAACAATCGATTGTTCGAAACTCTCATAATCCATGTCTCTCAAACTCAACGTAGATTTTATTTTGAAGCAAAATATCAAACTAGTGTTGCTCTATAAAGTTTAAGTAAGGTCCAGTGGAGTCACTAGGGACCGCGGGGGGTGGGGGTGGGGGTTGGATCGCACCGGTGACACCACCAATAGTGACGCCTCTGGTTAAAGTCGGCATCAAGTCCCCTGAATTACTTGTACGTATCACGTCCATGAAATATGTGTATGTATTGTGTAAGACATAGAGTATGGATCGAGCTCTTGGATCTTCGAACACATACGAATGTTTATTTCCACACATTGTTGTTTCTTGTCCCGTCGTCGTGTCTGCTGAAGAGGTCAACATGACGCCTGCAAAATTTCATACGAAATACTACTGCTACTAATAATATTAATGTATAATTCAAAAAAATGGTGTTAAGTCTTCTCAGCGGTGTTCAATAACTTGACGGGAGAACCAGCTTTAAAATTAAGCTACGCCACAGAAATATGTGAGATGTCTCGAGTTTAAACTGTTAAAATTGTAAAATGTTGTCTTGGTTAAAATTTGTATGTATTTGTGTGCTCAAAATGAATATGTACAAATCGTTAATTGTAATACAAAAAAAAAATAAATAATAAACCAAGCGAAAAACAAACAAGCAAACGGTTCCATTTATTTGGATACAAAAGAAAATATTTAAAAGTCAGGAAACATGAAAAGTCTGGCTTCATTCTAATTCTATAGAGATGTATGCATAGCATCGTTCCCGTGGCCTGCTAATTGAACGGCCGATGAAAGACCCGAATGGTTTGCACGTAAGCGGGATGAGAAGGTTAAAAAACAGCTACTCCTATTCTGTTACAAGAATATTTGACATACGGTCAGAGGTTCGGGGATATATTATAGTTAATTGTGATTTTAAAAAAAAGTACCCTATCCATTTTCCCCAGGGAATTCTTTTCCGTGATTTGTTATTTTAAAACATAGAGGAAGCTTCACGAGACCGACTCTCCCACCCACCCACCCCGACCAAACTGCGATTCTACGACCCTTCCCCCCCCCACCCCCCTTAACCTCCTTTGGATCTAATATCCCTCTAAATTAATATCAAGCTCAAACAGTGAATCAAATATGCCAGCAATTCAAAGAGAATCTGCTGCAGGTATAGACCCCCATCCGGGGGTGCTCGGCGTTAAGGCGGCACTGAGATCGCTGTTTGCTGATGGTAAATTAGCTTCTCGAAGTGCGAGGACACGCGAAATCTAACCCAAGTGCTATGAAACGCTCTGTTTGATTGGACGGAGTACTTGTGAGGCGTGACGTCAGTTGTGCCATGTTTCTTATGAAACTTTAACATCGTGTGAAATGTGAGTTTTAAATGGAGTGGGGGGGGGGGGCAAGGATCTGAACCAAGAGGTACCAGGTCAGTGCAGCTGTGCCGCACTACAGTGCTAACATTCCAAATGATCCCTTTTTGATTGTCTGTCATGAGATTATTAGCAGGAACTGTCACTTTGTCTCTGTCATTGGGATTATTGACACCCGAACTGTCACGTATGTCATGGGATTATTGACATGAATAGCCACCAAGTCTATTTCCTGGGATTATTGATTTTCCTTCACTACCGAAGGAATCCCACAGTCCAGACTCCAGACTCCAGACCTTATCGCGGTCAAAGTGGACAGCTCGACACGATAGATAGGAGCAATGGATGGGGACAACGAACGTTCTATTAACGTCTTGGGTAATGTAATAACAGTAGGATGTGAATAACAGGTCATGTTCCAGGATGTTGTAAGAAGCAACCCCAAAAAACCATATTGAAATGGGATGTAGAAGGAATTCCTAGACCCCCCCCCCCCCCACCCACCACACCTCACTAACCACATACTGAGACAATCTATCAGGTGCAAGGCTTACTGCCGAATGACACGACAGGATGTGATCACCAGTCTATTCAGATATCGTCAAACAATCATTACCGAACTGAAGCAAAGCGTTAGCACATTTTACATTTAACACACACACACACAAATGTGTCTCCATTTTCACGTCTTCGAACGCCGATGAGGTCTGGAGATGATGACCCACAAACGTATCGGTTGAGAACCTCCACGCGCCACTACCTTCCAGCTCCGTGCTTAGAATTGGCGTCTCTGAAATTGTTGAAGAAAACAAACGCAATTGTTCCTGCTTCATCCTGTTCGCATTTATCACAAAAACAATCGCTTGCATGGGGTAACAGAGGTCTCTTGGATTTTCTTTAGGTGATACACTACAGTATGTATCATCTGTACGGCACTACGGCGTGTATCATCTGTACGGCACTACGGCATGTTTCATGTGTACGGTTGATAACAACTAACAGATGAGACAGAAAATAACGCATTTGATTCAACATAACTTTAGAACGCATTGACCACACCCCCCCAACCCCAAACCCCACCCCACTCCCCAGTTATTTTGTGAAGAATTTCGAAGAAGAGTTTGTTAATTTTTATTTCATTTTTACTGGACTATACCCCAATACCTTGCAGGGTTAAAATAAAAAAAGCCACCTTATTAAAGGTGTCAATGAAAGCCACCCCCTTACTTTTAATGTTGAATTGTTTGCAATGTTTTCATTGACAAAATAACAAAGCGCAAACAGTGTGTCGTGGTGGCTGGATTGATGGGTGGAATGATGGATGGAATGATGGGTAGATTGATGGGTGGATTGATGGGTGGATTGATGGGTGGATTGATGGATGGATTGATGGGTGGATTGATGGATGGATTGATGGATGGATTGATGGATGGATTGATGGGTGGATTGATGGGTGGATTGATGGATGGATTGATGGATGGATTGATGGATGGATTGATGGATGGATTGATGGGTGGATTGATGGGTGGATTGATGGGTGGATTGACGGGTGGATTGACGGGTGGATTGATGGGTGGATTGATGGGTGGATTGATGGGTGGATTGACGGCTTGATTGACGGCTGGATTGACGGGTGGATTGACGGGTGGATTGACGGGTGGATTGATGGGTGGATTGATGGGTGGATTGATGGCTGCATTGAATGGTGGATAGACGGGTGGATTGATTGGGTGGGTTGAAGGGTGGATTGATGGGTGGATTGATGGCTGGATTGACGGGTGGATTGACGGGTGGATTGATGGGTGGATTGACGGGTGGATTGACGGGTGGATTGATTGACGGAATGCTGATCCACGATCATAGATTCGATCGACAGGTATGAAACCCTTGGGTAATGCTTCATTGGACATTTCTCAACAAGGTTAGCTTTAATCGACAGGTAGGAAACCTTCATTGGACAGTTGGGTCACTTTACGCCCTGATTAGCTATTCAAATATCGCCTTGCTCGTATCGAGCCCTTCAAGTCTGCTTAAAAATTCCACTCGAACAGATTCTTTTCCTTTCAATACACGTCTGTAATGGACATGAGCAAAGTTGTAAGGGACATAAGCAAAGTTGTAAGGGACATAAGCAAATTTGTAAAGGACACAAGTAAACACCATGTTAAACAAAGAGTTTTGAAACGCGAGGTGGGGGGGGGGGGAAGAATGTACCCAGAAGTTTTTAGCCTAGGCGAGGCTTTTAGGCGAAAGGTCTCCTGCCTGAATAAGGGACATAAGCAAAATTGGAAAGGACACAAGTAAACACCATGTTAAACAAAGGGTTTTGAAACGCGGGGGGGGGGGGGGGGGAAGAATGTACCCAGACGTTTGTAGCCTAGGCGAGGCTTTTAGGCGAAAGGTCTCCTGCCTGAATCACTGAATGTGTGTATTGTGTGTGCAGTGTATCCGGTTCACAATCTGTTAAGTCATATGGATTCTGAAATACATTTAGTTCGAGTAAAGTCAAAGTGAGTAGGTAATTTTTTTCTCATTTAGGTTCTTGTATCACTCTAATAACGCCATGAATTCAACGCACGGTGTCTATCAAGGGTTCCCTTGCTCTGAGTGGCATGGTATCTGTCAGGGGTTCCCTTGCTCTGAGTGGTACGGTATCTGTCAGGGGTTCCCTTGCTCTGAGTGGCACGGTATCTGTCAGGGGGTTCCCTTGCTCTGAGTGGCACGGTATCTGTCAGGGGTTCCCTTGCTCTGAGTGGTACGGTATCTGTCAGGTTTTCAATCCCTTTGCTCTGAGTGGCACGGTATCTGTCAAGGGTTCCCATCCCTTTGCTCTCAGTGGCCACAAAATCGATTTCTACCGAGAGCAAACAAACCACATATCCATTTTTTAAATAAAATTAATTAATTTTTTCAAACAACATTTTGAGAATCTCATCCATGGAGTAAAACATCCAGGACGATGCAAACTTTCTGAGAACATTATTTGTTCAGGTTTTGATATTGAACTGTTAACAGGCCCCCGACTAACACCGTGTTCGGACCACACGCTCTGAAGGGAAAGAAGAACCTCGCAAATCGTGTGTAGTTTTAGACCTGTGCACGGTAACTGTGCACGTTAAATTCCAACACATTGTTGGCAAGTTGTTTGAAACCAATCTACAGTTCAAGGTGGCCCGGCCGGTTGGGGATGGGAGGTGCCCAATCGGACATGTCCGGACCAAAAGAAGCTTATGTTTGGCTCATGTTGCGCGAATACAGGTCTTTTCTCTTCTCAAGAGTTGGGAATTTTGAGTGCGTGTAGGTAAAATTGTTACAGGCATAGAAACGACGCTTGAGGAAAGGGGGGAATCGGAAAGGTGGGAGGGAGTAGTAAATTATCTCCTCTTGAAACAGGGTATGACGCACGTCTCATGCGAATACGGACACGGCGGCCATGGCGTAAATGGGACAGGAATACATTGACGATGGACTGCGTGGGGACTTGACTGATATTGCTAACCGAGACTCACCAGGGTCAAAGCAGAGTGAATACAAGTTCTGAAATAATAGCCAAAATTCATTTACGGCACAATTCGTTTTGCCCAACGTGTAACAAAAATGGTGATCGAATTTTTCATTTGATTGACATAATTCGGTTTTTGTTGGCCCCTTAACACCATATATGGGCTCCAATGCAGAGGTGTCGTGCCTTTGTGACTTCTGGTGAACTCGTCGTGAGAACCACTGTGTCCCTTCTAGAAACTTACCTCTATCCCACGTAGCAAAAGAATTTATATGATCATAGATAGCACGTGTCAGGCTTGAAGAAATTCTCCATGAAGTCATTGGAATTCAGGAACAACTATGTGTGGTCCCTAATCTAATACTGATTGACCTTTATTGACTTAATGTTGGGACGTGTATCATTTGACTTAACATTGGGACGTGTATCATTTGACTTGACGTGGGGCGTATATCATTTGACTTAACATTGGGACGTGTATCATGTGACTTAACATTGGGACGTGTATCATTTGACTTGACGCCGTGGCGTGTATCATTTGACTTCACATTGGGACGTGTATCATTTGACTTGACGTCGGGACGTGTATCATTTGACTTAACATTGGGACGTGTATCATTTGACTTGACGTGGGGCGTGTATCATTTGACTTCACATTGGGACGTGTATCATTTGACTTCACATTGGGACGTGTATCATTTGACTTGACGTGGGGCGTGTATCATTTGACTTCACATTGGGACGTGTATCATTTGACTTGACGTCGGGGCGTGTATCATTTGACTTAACATTGGGACGTGTATCATGTGATTTGACATTGGGACGTGTATCATTTGACTTAAAATTGGAACATGTATCATTTGACTTCACATCCGGATGACTAACAAAATTCTTGTCTAGGACCCTAGAATGTGTATCGACTTGTGGAAATGACAGAGTTCATGCATTAAAAAATTCTAGAGTATGAAATACAAATAGTATTTATTCTATTGGTCCTCTACACGCTTCAGGTCCGTAGCAAGCCCCAGTGATGCTCTTTATAAAAAAATTATACGTTGATATACCAGACGTAAAATCATTTTGAGGCAGTCTGAATATGACGCCCTAGGTAGGAGCCCCTTCCTACGACACGGGTCCTCTATACAACTTCTAAACCTTTTTTTAAATTTTGTTTAAAGCCCCTATAGCCATAAACAACGTCTAACCACTGCAATAAATAGACCGATCCTCGGATAGAGACATTTTATATCCAGTCTATTTGAAAAGCACACCATATCTTAGAGATAACTCCGCGACACGACCCGGTGTCTCGCCAACACAGGGATATAGAGATCTCCTACTTTGGCCCAAATTTAGAACCCAGCCTTTGAGAATGATTGGCAAAACGAAGACCCGTGTATTTTTTTGTGTGGCTACATTCAGGACACCATACAGCATAGGGCCACTTGGAATGGTGTGTGTGTGACCCTGCATTCATTGAAGCTAATGGGAGCTCTTGGATAGTAATTTGGTGAAGAAGATGTGTATCGCGAATGTTCAGTTTGTTTGAAGAGCTCGGCTTGGAGAGTAGAGCACTGGATTTTTTACGTCATTGATTCGTAGGTACATTAATACAACTAGTGTGGGTAGGTCGTCATGGTGCCGTGCCATTCGAAATAGCGGTATACTAAGATGTGTCGTTTGCAGTTATTCGAAGAAATCGCTTGGCGTTTCGCATGTGTTACATAATATAGCTTAGATGGACCTCAACTAAAAGTGTTACTATAAGAAGTACTACAACAAGAAGGCCTGTACGTTTATCGGTCGTATTGTGTAGACACCCGTAGAAGTGTGACGCTGTGGTCATGCAAATCTTTTTGTTCATTTTTATGGCGGAGACGAGGTGGACACGACCAAGAAAAAACTCTTTATGCTTTAGCTCCATAGATTTAAGTTTAAAATTATGTAATTTGTAATGCAGCAATATCATGGAAATGTAAGGTGTCCTATTCGTTGGTCTGCCTTTGTATTGCAATAACTCAACTGTTTTTCATAGTTCATTAGTTACACTGTCTTATATATATATATATATATATATATATATATATATATATATATATATATATATATATCTGAAGTTGAGGTAACGCATGGTCTCTGATGCCGTCAGTATTTCACAGATCCAATGTCCCAATGTTTGTCTGTTTGTGAAATGATTGAAATAAGCGAAACAAAGTCAAGGAAAACATGGGGGGAAAAATGACGCAAAAAAAAAACAACAAAAAACAACAACAACAAAAAAAACGAACGTGTCGCCAAGAAG
Source organism: Lymnaea stagnalis (assembly GCA_964033795.1). Classification (NCBI taxonomy): domain Eukaryota; kingdom Metazoa; phylum Mollusca; class Gastropoda; family Lymnaeidae; genus Lymnaea; species Lymnaea stagnalis. The sequence goes on from CAXITT010000037.1 coordinate 1,985,748, forward strand.
CCTTCCTCGGCGAACTAACAAAAAAAAATGAAACTTAACACTTAGCTGATGTGTAGTATCTGAGAGGACAACAAGAGACATGTTTATTTTTATATTGTTTTTACTGTTGTTTATTCGCATAAGAGGGCATCTTGCCGACACGTCCTTTATTCAGGTTTTCCACATACTTTGTTTCGCATATTTGATTCTACCTCAATTGAATTGCAGTCTCTCTCTCTCTCTCTCTGTCTGTCTGTCTCTCTCTCTCGCTCTCTCTCTCTCTCTCTCTGTCTCTCTCTCTCTCTCTTTCTTTCTCCCCCCCCCCCCCCAAATTGTTACCATTGTGAAATGATTGAATTCGTCCAGATAGGCGTGCCAGCCATACCCAGTAGTGCAGTTGGCCACCATTGTTTCCCGACATCTCTCTGTGAGATCAGCTCAGTCACGCAGTTAAATACATCGACCTGTTTCTTTCCAGCAGTATTGACACGTTTCTTATCGCTGGCTCATCGTGCAATAGAAACCTATAGCAAGATGTCATGGTCCCGTCCTGTCTTGGGCCATAAAACATTACTAAGTCTAAGTGAAACTTTCTTAAATGGGTTGCATTGTGAAACAGGACACTCTGTCGGACTAAATAGGACAATCTGTAGGACTAAATAAGACATTCTGTAGGACTAAATGGGGCAATCTGTAGGACTAAATGGGGCAATATGTAGGACTAAATAGGACATCTGTTTGACAAAATAGGACAATCTGTAGGACACAATAGGACAATCTGTAGGACTACATAGGACAATCTGTAGGACTAAATAAGACATTATGTAGGACTAAATGGGGCAATCTGTAGGACTAAATGGGGCAATATGTAGGACTAAATAGGACATCTGTTTGACAAAATAGGACAATCTGTAGGACACAATAGGACAATCTGTAGGAGCCATTTTGTATAATTAGCTATACAACATTTTTTTTAAAATAAAGAAATTAAATATTGGGGGTGGGATTTTGAGGTTGACAGGTTGAAACCAGGCGTTGATGTTACCTGCAGGAGTTATATTTAAAGGTTGGTGATTACAAAATATCAAAGCCAATATACGCTCTCTAGGTCTAGTGTAGACCTACTGGTACGCTGACTGTGCTGGCAAGCCGTGTGCGACGTCACTGTTGGCGTATCAAAGACTGTCTTATCATGCGGATTGGTAGCTCATGCCTCACAATAATTCTCTACTCCAGTGGCGTAGGAAGAGGGGTTGCGATGCAGAGGGCAAGTTCGCCCCCCCCCCCCAGGGGCCCATAGTTTCTTGTTATTAAGGGGTGGCATATTTGGCCAACTGCAGATTTCTTTTTTTGTGGAAGGGGGCGAGCAAAAATCGTTCCTAAGTATAGAAACGCAACTGCTCTCTACTCAAAGGTAAAACAACAAAAAAATGTAAAAAACGTATTGAGCTTTTAAAATATCCTTCGAAATTGTACGGCGATAACTTTCTTTCATTTGGTGAAATAGAATTAAATGTGAACCCCCACCCCCACACACTTTTTTTTTTCAACTTTCACACTGACCCCCCACACTCAAAACACACACACGTATTTCTTACTACTACTACTAGATATTTCATAGAATGAATCATTTCCCCACTACCACCTGTTTCTTAGAATAGGCTTACTAGCTCGGAATTTCTTGAGTTCGACCATGATAAAGCATGAAGCCGTCTCTGTGCAGAATGTTTCTCACAGTGTGCATCATTTGATGTCAATGGACAGCTGCGCGTCGGCGATAACGACAACGATGTTTGGATGTCATCCGTATCCATGAGAGTCTTATTTTTTGTGTCCGTTTTTTTTTTTTTTTTTTTTTTTTTTTTTTTTTGTTTTGGGGG
>CAXITT010000037.1:1988464-2004137 GCA_964033795.1 Lymnaea stagnalis
CTAGTTTAGCATGTAGTATTGAATGCCACAGGCAGTGAAGCTAGTTTAGCGTGTAGTATTGAATGCCACAGGCAGTGAAGCTAGTTTAGCGTGTAGTATTGAATGCCACAGGCAGTGAAGCTAGTTTAGCGTGTAGTATTGAATGCCACAGGCAGTGAGGCTAGTTTAGCATGTAGTATTGAATGCCACAGGCAGTGAAGCTAGTTTAGCGTGTAGTATTGAATGCCACAGGCAGTGAAGCTAGTTTAGCGTGTAGTATTGAATGCCACAGGCAGTGAGGCTAGTTTAGCGTGTAGTATTGAATGCCACAGGCAGTGAAGCTAGTTTAGCGTGTAGTATTGAATGCCACAGGCAGTGAAGCTAGTTTAGCGTGTAGTAGTGAATGCCACAGGCAGTGAAGCTAGTTTAGCGAGTAGTATTGAATGCCACAGGCAGTGAAGCTAGTTTAGCGTGTAGTATTGCATGCCACAGGCAGTGAAGCTAGTTTAGCGTGTAGTATTGAATGCCACAGGCAGTGAAGCTAGTTTAGCGTGTAGTATTGAATGCCACAGGCAGTGAAGCTAGTTTAGCGTGTAGTATTGAATGCCACAGGCAGTGAAGCTAGTTTAGCGTGTAGTATTGAATGCCACAGGCAGTGAAGCTAGTTTAGCGTGTAGTATTGAATGCCACAGGCAGTGAGGCTAGTTTAGCATGTAGGCCTAATAGTCTTCCTATGTGTCAGCTTTTACTGGGGGTCTTTATTCACCCCATCCCTGCAAAAAAAAAAGAAAAAAAAAAAAAAAAAAAAAAAAAAAAAGAAACAAATACGGACACATAACACATATAGTCGTGAATTCCTGACTGTGATAGATTTTGTTATTGTAGTTACTAAATGTCAGACCCCAGGGTGCTCAGCGTCGCCGGAAATGAAGTGGGCGCAATTATTGATAACCATTACGCCGCGAAACAAAAGCTAGCCGCGAGTGCGCGCGCATACGATCATTTATCCGCCCGCCCACAAGAGAGAGAGAGTTGGCTGCGCGCGCACTCACTGTTTTCGGATGAAATGACATTTTCATGACGCGCACTGATATCCTAGGGAAATTAGATGCAACATTGATTGAAATGTTTGCAAATGGTGTGCATCGAACTTAACGAGGTTTGATAAATGATTGAGCTAGTTTGGGTGGAAAGTTTAAAGAGAGAAAAAAAAATATCAATTACTCAGCAATAAATGTCAACTGTATTTTTTTAAAACGTCAAAAGTGAAAAGCACATACGGTATATATATATATTTTATGTGATCTAAGCTATGTGTATTTTTTTAAAAGTAAAAACTTAAGTTAAAACCTTGGGTGGTTCTTTTTTTTTTTTTTTTGGGGGGGGGGGGGGGGGGTTAGGGTGGTTTTCAAGGTCGCGAGGTTATTTATATCATATAGTATATAACAAACTTAATACCTCCGAAAAGCACGTGTTTGTTTGTCTGTGTTTAAAAAGTGGTATATCTTTGTTTCGGTTCAGTGCGAGCCAACCTTGTTTTAATGTCCCAGCAATATCTCCTTCATATTCCAACATTTCTATTGTCTATCCACAGATCGAGCCACTGATAAAGGCGGCATCGCTTTCGGTGACGGGACAGGGGAGTATCTGTCAGGAATAGACATGGAGGGCCCCAGCTTCTACTGCGCGTACCTGGGCTTCAGCCCCATCTCTAAGCCTCCGACGAACATCAGCGTCCTGCAGAACCCGGTGCGGGACCTCTACTTCAAGTACAGGAAGACGCCGGCCAGCGGCCGCAGTGCCAGCCTCAAGCTCACCCAGCAGGGAGTCCTGGTCATCATCTACGAGAACGGCGAGGTCAAGGCCGAGATTTTCTTTGAATTCTCCAGCGTCAACTTCGTGGAGGCGGTCAAGTTCATTTCGGTGAAGTCGTCCAGCGAGAAGAAACCCAAGGCTCTGTTTGTTCCGGTGGACGAGAGCAGGCCCGCAGTGTCGGAGAAGCACTCCTTTTTGGTGGAGAAGACGTTTCACTTCCTGGTGTCCTCCACACACCCACCACTCGTGGTGTGCATCGTGCGGCGCCCCATGGGGGTGAAGGCGCTGGATTGCCACGTGTTTGCTTTGGACACTGTTGAAAACGCCCTGCACATTACGGCGCTGATAAGTTCTGCGCAGCTTCCCCCGGGCGCACCCGTCGCTAGGGGTGATGGGGGAGAAGGCAGGGGTAAGCCAGGATTCGATAGGGGCGTTCGCGGTGATGTCATCAGGACTGAGTACGGGGAGTATTCGGTGTATCGCGGACCGATGGGATATGAAGGTCCTCCGCCACCGCAAGTTCAACGGCTTAGCGGAGGGGGGGTGCCTGGGGGTCCCGTCATGGCCCCTGGAAGAAATGGCCACATGGGCCCGCCTTCTGGTGTCATTCCTGGGGGGATCATGTTGACACAAGACAACTTCAGGGAATCCCCGTCCACGGGTCACCACCAGCCGTATATGGGGGATCAAGGACCGGGCGGTTTCGGATACTACGACCAGCAAAATATGGGTGCAGCCCAATACCGGAACAAGCCCGATGTCATAATGCACGTGCGCCAAAGGTCCGGCGACAGCGCGGAGAACTCGCCGCACGACAGAAGCTTCAACACCAACCCCGTGTCCGATCCGGGAGCTCGGATGAGAATAGAGGAGGTCCAGATGCGAAACGGTCAACGCATTTCAGGCGGTCAGTTTGCAACCTCGGCACAGCTCCCACCCAACCAACGCCTCTCGGGTGGGCAGCTTCCGATGAGTGGTAGAATGTCGCCGAGGCCCCCCCAGGACATGGCTCCCACATCACGCTTCCCCGGCGGTGGCCCCACGCAGTTTTCCCCACGTAATTCCGACGCTGCAATGTCCCCGCCGGCTATTTCACCGCGGTCCACCGCCGTCTTCTCCCCGACGAGCCCGCGGGGATTCGAACCCGGGCCCGTGTTCTCCGCGTCCAACCTCGAGAGCAGGGTCACGGATGACGATCCAGCTGAGCAGAGTCTTGGCGGCAAACCCGTGGCAAAAGTCCCGCCTCACATGAAGGCTGGCATCAAAGTGCTGCCTTCGGACTTTCGTGCCGTGAAGCTGAAGCCCAAAGCTGAGAAGCCGCCCGACACGTCAGAAGAGTCCGGCTACGACAATAATAAACAAATCATGGAGAAGTACAAAGAGCTGCAGGATTTGGACTCGTCTCACGGCGTGGGTTTAAAACCCGGGCCGGGCAGGGGAAGTAACTACCCAGACGGTGACGGGTTCCGAGAGTTCTCGAACAAAGGGCGGTTTCAGGAAGAGAATCGAAGGGATTTCATGACCCAGTGGCAGGAGTCGGTCAAAGACCAAAGGTCAGGCGGGGTCAAGCACGACGACCAGGTGTATCGCCACAGTGCCGGCTCTAACAATTACCAGCAATACGAGGACAACAACAATAAGAACAGGTACAGTGTGCCGTCCTACGGCGACGACGGCCAGGTGAGCCGGCAGTGGGGGGGCGGCCCGAAATCCCAGTCCACCTACGACATGGGCAACTCGATGCAATACTCGTCCAACCAGGACGCCATGGACCCCCTGGTCAGGATGAAAGATCTGGAAATCGCCAGCATGTTTTCCAACTACAGAGGGCAGCAGCAGCCGTCGTCGGGTGGCCGGGTTGGCGGGGACATGCACCGACCCAGAGACAGGAATGAGTTCGAGGAAGGGTTGGGTTATCTCCCATAGTCGCAACAACTTTCACGTCTATAAAGTCGGTCATCAGGTCATCGTTATCATGGGTGCATGACAAGTGCCGTGTACTTTCACTTTCATGTGCATACTGGTCATGGTTATCAAGGGTGCTTGACAAGTGCCATGTACTCTCATGTTTATACTGGTCATTGTGATGATGAGTACTTGACAAGTGCCATGTACTCTCATGTTTATACTGGTCATTGTGATGATGAGTACTTGACAAGTGCCATGTACTCTCCTGCTCATACTGGTCATGGCTATCATGGGTACTTGACAAGTGCCATGTACTCTCATGTTTATACTGGTCATTGTGATGATGAGTACTTGACAAGTGCCATGTACTCTCCTGCTCATACTGGTCATGGCTATCATGGGTACATGACAAGTGCCATGTACTCTCATATTCATACTGGCCATGGTTATCAAGGGTACTTGACAAGTGCCATGTACTCTCCTGCTCATACTGGTCACGGCTATCATGGGTACACGACAAGTGCCATTTATTTTCATCTTCATACGCTCAACCTTTTCTGTGGTTAGAATAAATGAGTTCCCATTAGTATCAGGAGTTTAAAAAAACCCAAAAAGATCGACATTTATCACTTCTATTCATAAATTATGTTTATTGCATGCAGCTTTCAATAGGCGGAGTCCACATTTCTACATGATTTGTATGCCTGCCACACCACTCTCACCCCTGTCACCCCCTTGAGGCGCTTAGTTTGGAATTTACTGACCATGATTAAGGCAATCCCCTCGGGGGTGGGGGTGGGGGGTGGGAGGTAGATCCTGTTACCTTAACAAAAAAACAACAAATATATGCTAACTGGTATTGAAATTTGTCTGGTTAACTTAAAATGATAGATCTTGCTAACTTACTCGGCGATTTGTGAAGAACAAGATAAATCAAACGAAGTAAATCTAAAAGCCAGGGAAATGAATTTATCACGAAACTTTAAAATTGGATTTTATTACAGTTTTTTTTTTTACCCTTCGGGGATTTTCACTGTTTACAGGTATTCAAATCAAGGGACATAATCCTTCTATTGCTATCGTTAAGCCATCAAGGGACATAACTGCTAATATTAAACTTAAACCAAATTATGTCCCGAGATTCGATACTTTGACAGCGATTGATAAATGACGTCTAATTAAATTTTTATCAAACTGGAATCAAATTAAATAGCTGAAACATTCGGATTGTAATAAGTTCCTAAAGGTAGAATATGAACTATAAAACCAAAGTACACTGTAATATGATAAATGCAGGAATGTATTTTGATAAAAATTTTCATTGTTAAAATATACAGCCTCTGCTGGCAATGCAATGTTACTGTAACTTAATGTTTCAAAAAATGTTTTGCCAACATTTATTTATAAGGACAGAATTATAATCGTATTGTATTTTTTAATATATCCAATTGACAAAGTCGTATCTAGAAATACATGTTTTTTTTTCAAATTTCAGAAAGTTTAAAAATGAGAAGAAACAAAACCTTTGACGAATATTCACAAAATGATTCTTTACTGAATATACAAAAATGTCATTAGGTTGTGTTGTTTTCAAATAATTTTTTAAAAATTTTTTTCATGTGGCTGAGATCTGATTAAGTTCTGTTATATTTTGTGTACATCAGGAATTTTTCATAAACATCAATACTGTTTGTAAATTATGTTTATTTTATGTTATTTATTTCATGCTTTCCTAAACCTACTATTTGACAACTTTTATGCTGTTCTCATAAAGATTTACCTGCACATAGTGGGGTTTAAGGTCATAACTTTTCTCATGATGATTCTGCCCATATTTCCCTTTTTACTTGTGATGAAGACTCTCTACACCAAATTTTCATGTGCCTTTCTTTCCATGTGTCAAATTAACAGAACAACTTTTTTTTTTTTCACTGAAAGATAGCTAAAATGTAAATATATTCATCCTACTCTTTCACATTTTTAAAAGGATTCCTGAAAGTTGGACTGTAAATATCAGGCTGTATAATTTTGACAGTTCATTTTGTTTGAATATACTTACAGCACAATAACCCATTTGCCCCAGTCATGTCACTCAGCGCAGCTTTAACTCACCAGAAATTTAGTTGCTCTAAAACACATTTGATGAAGTGTCACTCCCCAAAGCTATTTGATAATGAATTTTAATCCTTTGTTGTCTGAAATATCATATGCTAACCTAAAAAAAAAAGACATGTACAGAACATGGTCCGTCAGTGTGCCAAAGCCAAAGGAAGTCGCGCCCCCCCCCCCCCCCCAACACATACAAAGCCAATGTTGTCATGACTTCCCTACAGTTTTTCAACATGTTAGTATATCAAATATAGATATAATTTCAAGACATAGTCAAACTTATCTTAAAATACAAAATTGTCAGTTTGAAAGCTGTTCATACATTTTTTTGCTGCTTGCTGGCTTGGGGATATGGGTTGAACTCAGATTAGAAGATATAAATAATAGGCATGCTCCTTCTTTTGGGGTATATATAAAAAGACAAGAGGGGAAGGATCTCCCCTTTATTTGTTATTTATATTTTATGCTTGCCCAAGAAAAGCTAAAGTAAAGATGTACTTTGAATTCCTTTATGGCTATAAAAATGTTATTCTAAAAGAGTTGACTAATTCAAACATTAAAAAAAAAAATTCTTTCTTTTCTGCTAATTCTATATTTTTATATCATTTCTTTGGGTATAAAAATAATAACAACGTGCCTATGTCATTGTACATGTAACCAACTGCTGCACTTTCACTATTTTATTACATGAAGTTGTATCACTTTGATCATGATTTCAATTTACTCCAAGAGTTACCTTGGTTTTATTTAAAATTCACAAATATTTTATAAACCTTTTCACGCCTTAACGGCATGTATTTCTTGCTTCTGATTGGTCCATACAGTTATCTGATTATCTGTTGGAAATTGAATTAATACAAGAATCTTTTTATGAAAGCAAAACTTTTTTTTCTTCTTTTTTTCTTTTTTTTTTTTTATTTCTCTTTTTCTTTTTTAAAAGCAAAAAAGTTATTCTAGTTATGGTTAAAAATGGCTAAAATTATTTTTTTTTTTTTTTTTTGTAATTTAATTTATTTTTTTTTTTTTTTTTTAAAACAAAAATTTTTTTTTTTTTTTTTTTTTTTTTTTTTTTTTATTTCTCTTTTTCTTTTTTAAAAGCAAAAAAGTGATTCTAGTTATGGTTAAAAATGGCTAAAATTGGATGATATATGTTTATAACAAGCAAAGTTCTTTAGAGTTATAGGATTTAAAAGAGAATCTTTTAATAGAGAAGTGGATGGAGAATATAAAAATGGGTGTTTAAAAAAAAACCCATAAATATTCCAGATTGTTAATGGAACCCATTAAAGAAGTTATTGGTTTATAAATTTTAGACAGTTTCAGATTTCAGCATAAGCTTTTCATGTTCCTACAAATGTGAAAAGGATGAAAATAAATGTACTATTTTGTAATCTCTGATAAAGATTTTTAAAAAAACAAAGCAATTGGGGAATATTTTATCAATAATTTTTACAATGTGTTTCCTAGCGACAAAAATGTGTATTTTTCACTTTAAAAAAAGTCAAATCATAATAAAACATAAAGCAGACCTGTTTACTCTTACGATTTTGGGGTGTATACATTATATATACTGTATGTTTATTTTTTTAGTATTAAGATAATGTATTGAACGATTTTGTGATGATATTGTATGATTTTAAGAGTTTGAGGGTAAACAGGTCTGATAAAGTTTTAACAACATATGTTTCTTGAAGTGTCCTCTAGGCTACAAATAAACGGTCAGTACGGAAACTAATTCCATCAATCTTTATATATTTAAATAAAAAAATTGCATGATACTGAGCAATTCATGATTAATGAATGAATTAGTACACTGAGATAAGGGGAGGTCATGAAAAGAGATTTGCACACCTATGGCGAGAAAACTTCCTAGCTAGTTGTTTTTTTTAAAATATATATATAATTTTCTCTTAAGTTCTATTATGCCCATTTATTTTTTCACTTGAAGCCAAAATAGAAACAATGTTCCAGTGTAATTAACTTGCTTGTTTGTGAATACTATCCTGGATACAATCCTGAATGTCAACATGAATGACATGTGAATGAATTTTATCTAATATACTGGATGAAGCTCATGCCATTAATGCAGTCATGACCTTCGTTGTTTTATTATTTTTTTTAAAGTTAACCAAATATCCATATTCCCAGGCCACTGTAATTGGACTCTTAGTCTAGATCAGTAAATATCCCAGAGGTTTTCTCTATTGGTAAAATCACATTTAAAAAATTGGCATAAATCTAATTATAGATCAAGTAATTATATCATGGGTACAGCAACAAACATTCTACCTCATTATTTGCAGCTATGAATTCCACCCTATTGCACACCATTTAGCTGTAGTCAAAACTGTGTGTGATGCTAAAATGATAGGGGCAACAGTAGCATTTATTTAAAGGTTTCTTATGAAGATGTCTTTATTTATTTTATTTTCATGGTCAATGATAATGGGGTGGGGGTGGTTTGAACAGTTATTCCATTCACTTGCACCTATATCTAATTCTTTTTTCTTTTTTTTTTTTTTTTTTTTTTTTTTTTTTTTTTTTTTTTTTTTTTTTTATAATACATTCTATAAATTAGTATAGTAGCACCACTTGCATGGTAGCACCACAATAATCACATTTAAAACTGTTAGTGAATGAAAAACCAATCTGTTAACAAAAGTTCATAACAGTGAAAATTGTTAAAACGAAGTCCTAATCCTAATCCTAATCCTTATAAATCCTTAAACCATAACACAAGTTTGTGATTGAAAGGTTAAACTTTTTTTTTTTATTCGTTTCAATTTCCATTTCACAACCCAAAAGTACTTTACTTATACCAACGTTGGCTTTGGTTTATAGGCTATTGGTGTTTACACCATCAAAAGAGATAACTAGGCTCCCCCCCCCCCACATATAATAACCGTTGCATCATTCACCTCCGTAGACAACCCTTGGATCAGTCACATGGTATACAAGTCATATTTCATGTGGTTTTTCATGTGGTTTTAGTATCATAATCAGAAGGCATCAGTAAGAGCCTCTACAGATATTGATGCAATTTAATAATCTTGTACTCTTATCCAACAATGCATGTGGTATCAGCCGAGTCCTCAAATAATCCATCATATGGTATCAGCCGAGTCCTCCAATAATCCATATTATGGTATCAGCAGAGACATTCACAAGAAAATGGGAAGAAACTATCAAATTTTATTGTTATCTGAACTTAATTAATATTTTGTTTTGAATCATAATGTCATTCAAATTATTTATTTTTTTAAGTTGACATTTTTTGTGAAGTGTTAAAAAAATATTAATGCATGGATGGGGCATTGAAAGCAGATAATTATAATTTGTTTTATTGACATGGGCAACTTTTAATGTATACAATTTCCAAAGAAATGCATATTCAGCCAATGTAGAAGTACAGTACATGGAGAAGGGTTTAAAGTATGCCTTTACTTAAAGCAGTAAGTAGAGAAGAGAGTTCTTTGAAATGGAGTTGATTTCAAATTTTTTTAAATTATATTTTCAATATATTGTTTGGAACAGATAGATTATTGGAATTTATTTATATTCAGGTTTACATGAGAACAAAAACTCATGTAAGCGCCGTAAAAATCTCATGTCTTGCGTATACATTATTTTAAAAATATTTATATTGAATTAAGCAGTGAGGTTTGCACTGATTTTAAAAATAATTCTTTTACAAATGATATCTACATTGGCTCTTTAATTGTATTTTTATGTGCATATTTTCTTTAAAATGCTTATATGATTATTTGCTAGGATGACCTTCACATCTATAATTATAATGTAGAGACCTAATTAAGGGACCTAATGCTTGTAGGAACATTGCTTCAATGACATCTTCAGAATACACTTAGTTACACATCCAAATTTTTTAAAATCTCAAATTTGTATTTAAATTAAGTGATGTCATTGCTTCAGTTATTGTTTGCAAAGTGGATCAAATCCAAGGCTGCAATTATAACATGATTTATATATTTGTTTCTAAAGTTCAACTTCTAAGCCAGGAAATAAAGAGTCCTATTATTATTATTATCATTATTATTATTATATAAATTATTTCCTTGTACAAAAAATTATCATTTCGTTGTGTTTTTTAACAATTTATTAACTGATTTTGCAGTGATTTCCCCTGCAGTTTTAGTTTAAAACGGAATTATTCATTATTGATGTAGATTTTGGATGCTGAATCCAACCAAAACTGCAGGCTCAGAATTCAACTATTACATATCTTGATGCTGCAATCGTTAATTGATCTTGCAGACAAATTCCTGTTTGGTGTCACCACATGAGAGGGTGTCATCCGTTGAGGTCCGCACCCCTTGCACTTTGTAATGACGCGACTGGTATTGATTACACTGCCCCACACAAAAATCCGGTTTCTCAAAATGTTAGGCTTCCTTCTATGTATATTGTACCCTCTGAGTCTAGAAAAATATTCACCAGGTTTCTCCCCCCAAAAAAATTTCTAGTTTTTGAGAGGATCAAGTCATGCCAGTTTTCAAGGATGTTAATTATTGATACAATTTTGTGCAACGTGGAAATTTATTTATTTGACACGAAAGGTACAATCATATTTATGATACAACCGTTGCAGTAATTCGTCTTAGTAGAATCTCCATTTTTTTACAGACTCCTGATCATGTTGTGATCTGCGAGGACAATCCAGCATTAGATTTTAACAGTAGTCCGCGATCATTGGTCGCATCATAATAATCTTCCTTGGCATCTGACTCCCGTTGCATGCATATCGTGTGTATCATGGTGAAACATTTCCCCTCGTTCTCGGCCTAAATGACCACCGTTCTGTAGGAAGTCATCTAAGTCAGTGGTTCCCAAACATTTAAGTTTGGCGGACCGGTGAATAAGTTTCGATATTTTACCAGGGACCGGTGCATGATTTATTTTTATACTTTTATTTCTATTTGAGAATAAATATTTATGCTATGGGGTCCGGCAGCGTTAGGCATGCGGAATGGTGAAGGTCCAAGGACCACCATTTGGTGACCACTTGTCTAAGTGACGGTAGTAAAGATTGGTCACATGATTCACTTTCATTCATTGATGCTATGGCATGTGGATCATGTATGAGTTCTCATCTGTAGACCATCGGAACTCACTGCCTCGAGTTTCTCATCCCATTACTCACTCGCCGTGTATTGAAATCCATTTAACGTCTTTAACCAAAGCTGTTTCATCAGACCGGCATTGCTTTACGTGCACTGGGGGGCCGTACCATACATTCCTTCAGATGTCAAATTTGTTATGGCCTAATCTTCATGTTTTGCTCCACTATCCTGGTGAGCATGGGTATTGACGTGCTAATGTTGCGCACCGTCATGTTGGGTTTTATTGCGCGCGGTCCGTCTTGAGTGTTAGTGTCCTTGGTGAACGTTTGTGACGCCATTAGGATTGTGACGCATTCGTGACGTGATTTTATGTTCCTTTGACGTAGTGTCTAGACTGGCTTTGAGTACGTGCCATTCGTCTGACCGTTAGTGTCTGGGTTTTTTTATGCGAGGCTATTGTGATCGTCTTTCTCTAGAGATTTGCGCCACGCGTTCGAAATATCGTATGACCAGATGATAAATAACTTAGATTGAATTCGTCCGTTGTTCTTGGAATAGGACCTGTGTTCGGCTTTGGTGTGATTACGACCAATGAACGCGTAAAGAAACGAGGATACTTTTGTGCAGTCATTTTTGCAAATCAAGAGGAACAACTCCCAAGTCTGCACATCATGCATCAATGGTTTTGTTGAAGACTAAATGGATGCCCACCCAAGCATTCTTCGTTACCCTGCATGGATGGATTTACCGACTGGAGTGGAACCATAATATTATTGTTTCAATAATTTAAAAGAACATTTTCCAAATTCTGCTTGAGATATTACTAGACTAGTAAAGTTTAGATGATGAGATGGTCCAATCGAAAAGATGGATGAAGAATGTATGGAAATTAATCTAGAAAGAAATAGCTCTGAGTTAAATTTATTTTAAAAAGACACAAAAAGAAAAAAAAAGATAATAATAATAATAAATACTTTGTACAAAAAAAAGCTTTTTCAAAAATGTACCAAAAGTATAAAATAAATGTGCTCCAAAAAAAAAAAAAAAACTTGGAGAGCCCATGATATATAAACACTAAAAGGTCAGAGGTTATCTTTCTATGGTAAAAAAAAAAACAAAAAAAAAAAAAAAAAAAAAAAATAAAAAAAAAAAACTGTAAAAAAAAAAATCTTTTTAAAAAAAGAACAAAAAAAAAAAAAAAAAAGGTCCCCAAAAAAAAAAAAAAAAAAACTTGGAGAGCCCATGATATATAAACACTAAAAGGTCAGAGGTTATCTTTCTATGGTAAAAAAAAAAAATGTTGTCATGCTTAATTATTATCGGGAACGATTAACCATACAGTAAATACGCTTTAGTTAAATCCCAATGTCCCTAACCTTTGGCATTTATGGAACATTCGCAGAAGACACTCAAGGGTCAACGGAGGTCACGGGTGACCTACTGATCATGACTTATTTTTTTTATTGTCATCTAGGGTGTGCAAGTGTCTAAAGTTTCTGCTCAATTGGATCGGGTAGATGGTCGAAATTGAGATTCCAGACAGAGGCCACTCAGCGCTATGTGGAGGTCACTGATCATGAAATGTTGTATTATCGTAAGGGGGTCGGTAAGTGCACACAGTTTCAGCTCAGTTGGACATCAGGAAGTGGGTCAAAATTGAGATACAAGCTTCCACCACAAACAAACGAACGGACAGAGCAACCTAAGAAAAAGCGTTTAAATAAAAACTCGGCTTTTGACATTAACAAAATTTTTTGGCAACATCCCAAATGTGGCTACACCACCGATATGGCTATACCACCGATGGGGCTACATCACAAATGAGGTTACTTCACAAATGAGGTTACATCCCAAATGAGGTTACATCACAAAAAGGGCTACAATAAAAAATAGGGCTACATAAAAAATGTGGCTACATATAAATTTGGCTACATAACAAATGAGGCTACATATAAAATGGGGGCAACATCACAAATGGGGGCACCACACCAAATGTGGCTACATAAAAAATGTGGCTACATAACAAATGGGGCTACATAACAAATTGAGCTACGGTACCAACGTAGTGTTGAGAATTACAAGTCAAATGTAAATAAAGCAACGAAGATTTGAATCCGTGATTAAAGAATTAGGGTAGAAGAAAGACAATGTAGCAGGCAGTCTTTCTAACAGGGATCTCTCCGGTTGGGCACTGCCCCCCCCCCTATAAGAGTACGTCAAAACTCCGCCCCTGCCCCCCCCCCCCCCCACAAAGGCTCAGAAAAAGGTGTGCAACAATAATTCGAACATTTAAATATTTTTTTTAAAAAACGACTAAGTCATCATTTTATTACATTTTAAAAGAGAACAGTAGCCGACGCCTTTAACCGGTTATAATGAATGGCACCTATGAAATATTGCTACGCTAGATACACTTGATGGTCCTTGTATTTAAGGCTAATCTTGTTAGAGGCTAATTATAAATATCGCACTGTTACGAAAATTGGCCGCTCCTGATTACAAGCCGAAGTCTCACTTGCTGTTTTTTCCGCACGTGTCGGGTTGTTTTTTGTTGTTTTTTTTTTTTGTGTGTGTTTTTTTTAAATATTTATTTTCATTTTTACAAGTTTAAAGATTTAAATATCACGGCATTAAAGATCCTTTGCATGTCAAATGTATCTAGATTATAAAGATCTATAATTTTAATATAAAATGTCATCATACAAGCACGACTTTTGAAGTGGTAAAAGGATGGGTGTTAATTATAAAGTTAATGAAAGGGTCACGCCTTAAAAAAAAATTGTTATTAGCAAAGTTTTTAATGTACTTTGCTACGAACCTGGTTCTACCCTGAGGTTCGCTGGCTTGGTTCTGTCTTGGGGTTAAATTTATTCGATTCACAAACTATATACTCTTACAATAAAATATCTTTATTACACAACTAAGCTCCATCTTAAACTGCCATCGCTCACAACAATAATACGCCATTTCCTTTCGCGCAGTACGTCACAAAAAATGTCAAACATTTAATAACAACATGTATCCAGCTACTCTCCAAACAACACGCAATCACAGCATACATTCAAGTCCTTAACATACACGACTCCACGTATGTTGCGCTAGATGAAATGAAAACTTTTTCATACAAAAATAAAGAATTTAATGGGCGCATACACATAGTGCATGTTTCATCAATTATTATTGAGTCGAAAGCCTTTGTGTTTTCTTTAACTTTGTTACTTTTGTAACACACTTTCCTGAACGACAGAGTTTCTTTAAAAAAATACTTAGCATATTTTAAAATATATATATATATATATATATATATATATATATATATATTAAATTCTCCACTGCTTTTCTCCTCTAAATATGAGAATAATAAACAATCTGACCCACCTACTTGTAAGCGTTTAAAAAATGTTTTTTTTTTTAAATTATGAGTGGCCCTTTTTAATGGCGGTCCACCCTATCCACCCCTTTTNATGAGTTGGGCCAGTTTACGATATGAGTTGGGCCAGTTTACGATATGAGTTGGGCCAGTTTACGATTTTTTGCTTGAGAGCCTTCGGCACGCTCAGTTTCTGCTTCCACGTTTCCTCACGTCGAGCAATGTGAAGTTACTGTGTTGTATTTAAGATTTTGCCAAAAGATTACCCTAGGGCGCGCCACAACCGGAGCATATTTAGTTTTGGTATGGCACCGGACTTCATAATCCCCAATTTGCATCCTGAAGGATCCTTTGCCCCCTTAACTCAGGATGCTGAAAAAAATTCCTTCCCCCCCCCCCCCCCAAACGTTTCGTGTGACACTGGGTTGGGAGATATCAAGTGCAAATAATACTACAAATTTTGAAGAAGTAAACGGCAAAAGAATAAGGAGGTGCGCCAACACACCAGAGGTCAAAGGTCAACCAACAGGGGCAAAAAAAAGTTTACATGTTCATTGATTTCTGTGTCAGTTACATAAAACGTAACGCCAAGTTCTGTGTGTTGCCCTCATGAATGAGTTCCGCCTGAACGCCTCCAATGTCTAGGACTGCTATGAGGTGTGTATCAGTATTTCGAACGCATAATTCACCAGTGATTCTCAGAATCTATTTTTTTTTTTTCAAGAAAAAAATCTTGACTCTTTCAGTCATAAAAACAAATTTGATTAAACAACAAATGTCTTTTTGGGAAATCGATAATCTTGCTGTAAGACCTATTGATAAGTTCGATGAATTAACTGGTTTGTTTTGTTTCTTCGTTGTTGTTTTTTAAATTGATACAGGGGAGGAGATCCATGCCCGAGACGTGGGGTTTTCCATGGCTATATTTAGACTCACTGTAAGGATGACTCTTTTAAAATTGGTGGCAGAGGCAGTCATGGGACGTTGCTAGATGCTGTTGTCTGAAACATTGGTAAACACGCCGCTCGGTACAGCTGCACCGGGGACAGCCAAAGTAGCGCAGCGAGACCAGGATCATGGACGGTGTGTTAGTGGCGGTCAGCTTCTTGGCTTCTAATTCTTGGATTCTAATCCTCGCGGCGTTGGCTGTGTTGCTCTACATGTAAGTAAACACTTCAGTCGACCTCAATCTGTTCGGTCAGTCGACCTCAATCTGTTCGGTGAAATCAAGGTGTAGACCCGTCGGACTGAAATGTGATGTGATGTGTGTGTGTGTGAGTCGTCTGTGATGCTGTGATGTAGGTTACGTCTGCTCGTTTGAACTCTAACATTCTTTGGCCTATTTCAAATGTAGCGCGTGTAAATATGGTCATTCCCATTCAAAAAAAAAAAAAAGGCACCAGGCCAAAAC
>CAXITT010000037.1:2009452-2019597 GCA_964033795.1 Lymnaea stagnalis
CCCCCCCCCCCCCCAAGAAAAAATAAAACAAAAAAAACTCCACACTTTTTACCCTGAAGGCACTCGACCGATTCAGCTGATAGCGCTCGACTCAATCGGGTTCACCCTCAATCGATAGCGCAGTGGTTTTAGACATTTATCCATCAGCAGACAAGAGAAAATAGACATTTTTAATGATAATAAGAACCACTTCAGCAGAATTTTACGACAAAATGTTGTTAACCCATTTCCATAACTTTAACTTTGAAAACATAAAGCTCTATAATTTACTCACTGCAGGGAAAATAGAACGACCTGAACATTTGAGACACTGGTTGATAATTGACAGAATATAATGAACATTGTCAGCACATCTGCTGAAGATAAGGAAAGATTTTTTTTTCAAGAGACATAACTCTCGTTGATAAAAATTGATTTACTGAAACAGTTACATCCCTTTATCTAGAACTCGAACAGGATGTGTCGGACTTGACGAGCATGTGTGCTGTTTCACAAACTATTCAGTTCGGCGGACCGGTGGACTAGTTTGGAAATTATTGTTTGGTGTTGTTTTTACCTTTGTATTAATGTTTTGCGGACCGGCAACGTAGGGCTAGTGGACCGGCGCCTTGATTCCTCAATACCACTTTGGGAAATACTGGTTTAAGGAAATCAAGTGAGTGCCTTGGGTGGAAAGTGCTACACGAGTGCCTTGGGTGGAAAGTGCTACATGAGTGCCTTGGATGGAAAGTGCCACATGAGTGCCTTGGATGGAAAGTGCTACATAAGTGCCTTGCATGGAAAGTGCTACACGAGTGCCTTGGATGGAAAGTGCTACACGAGTGCCTTGGATGGAAAGTGCTACATGAGTGTCTTGGATGGAAAGTGCGACATGAGTGCCTTGGATGGAAAGTGCTACACGAGTGCCTTGGATGGAAAGTGCTACATGAGAGATTTGGATGGAAAGTGCTACATGAGTGCCTTGGATGGAGAGTGCTCCATGAGTGCCTTGGATGGAAAAACTACAGAAGACAGGGCGCTGGATATTTCTCATAAATCATCACAACTTCAAATATGATCAAAAGTTACACCGTTTGTTCACATCTGAGGTTTTTGTATTTTACAGAATGGGTATCGTATAGCCATGGGATTGGGTATCGTATAGCCATGGGATTGGGTATCGTATTGCCACGGGATTGGGTATCGTATTGCCGAGGGATTGGGTATTGTATAGCCACGGGATTGGGTATCGTATAGCCACGGGATTGGGTATCGTATAGCCACGGGATTGGGTATCGTATAGCAATGGGATAGGGTATCGTATAACCACTGGATTGGGTATCGCATAGCCACTGGATTAGGTATCGTATAGCCACGGGATTGGGTATCGTATAGCCACGAGATTGGGTATGGTATAGCCACGGGATTGGGTATCGCATCGCCACGGGATTGGGTATCGTATAGCCACGGGATTGGGTATCGCATGGCCAACGAATTGGGTATCGCATGGCCACGGGATTGGGTATCGTGGCGTGGCTGGAGTTTAAGACGCCCGGTGCAGTCCTCGATCTGGCCTACCCTCACTCACGAAAACCAAATAAAATACACGGTACACATCACAGCCATGTACAGCACGTGCAGTCGTTGGTGCAGGAAAAGTGGCGGGGCTCTTAGTTCCTAAATATTGGAAGGCGGCATTCTCGCCCCACTCCATAGTTTGTTTTTTTCTGGTGGGGGCTTGGGGGTGGGGGGGGGGAATAGTTGTAGGGATATTTGATTTTAATAGCGTCATAGTTTCAACAACATAACTTTAAAAAATTGTGTTCTTAAAAAAAACAAAATGGTTTTCTTGTCAGTGAAACTTTTGAGATTTCAAATATTTCTTCTCCTTAAATATTATTTAATGAGTTGGCAACCCTGGTTGACACACCATGTGAGGGTGTCATCCGGTACGGGCCCCCCTCCCCCCTCTTCCCCACTGACGCTAAGTTCCAGACTTTAAGCTAAGAATCATTTGCAGAGTCAGAAACTTTTGAGTTTGTTTTAATGCTAATCATTTGGTCCCGCGAGTGTCGTCCTGTTCCAATGGTCACAATACTAGTCACAAAAAATGTGAACTATTCTTAAGATCCTGAGCTGCTTTGCACAGTTCGTTTGATGACTGTAGTAACAAAACTAAAACAATCATTGCCAAGCGGGAACGTTGACACTGTAACTTACAAACCCATAGACCCAGAAAAACCCATAGACCCACAGACCTCCCAAACCCACAGACCTCCCAACCCACATACCCCCTAGATTCACAGACCTCCCGTACCCACATACCCATACACCCGCAGACCCACATAACCCCTAGACCCACAGACCCATAGATCCAATGCTTCGGAGTAAGGTCACGTGGTATTATATTCAAAATCGTACGTGATCTCACCGCCCAAAATGAACTTCAATATTTTCTACTTTTTCTTAGGCACTTTGAAAAATTTAATGTGCTCAATGTACAAACATTTCACATTTGCCGCAGAATTCGCGTTTTAGTGGAGTGCGTTATAGCGGGGTGTGTTATAGCAAGATGCGTTAAAGCGAGGTGCTTTACAAAAGGGGTTCCGCAGTGCTTTGTGATTAGTTTTCATTTTTTTATTAAAATATATTTTGAAACAGATTGCTAACGAGTGCAAAATACTTTCTCTCTCTCTCTCTCTCTCTCTCTCTATATATATATATATATATATATATATATATATTTATTGTCTTTTTTTATTACAGAAAGGAGGGAAATGTCTGAAAATTAGACTATCCTTGTGCAGAGGTCGGGAACATTTTTATGGCAAAGAGCCAAATGTTACAATTTTATTTTATTAAAATATATATTGAAACAGATTGCTAACGAGTGCAAAATACTTTCTCTCTCTCTCTCTCTCTCTCTCTCTCTATATATATATATATATATATATATATATATATATTAATTGTCTTTTTGTATTACAGAAAGGAGGGAAATGGCTGAAAATTAGACTAGCCTTGGGCAGAGGTCGGGAACCTTTTTATGGCAAAGAGCCAAATGTTACAATTTTGGTGTAGTTAAAAAAGATTGAAGAGACACATGAAAAAATAATTTAATTTGTTAGAGTTATCCCACTTTAAAAACTGTAAAACTTCTGATTCGAATTTTTTATATTAATTTTAGTAGACCATGACACCACATAAGTGGTCGTAATGTCTAACTTAGGTTAAATTTAATTTTAACATTTAAATAAAATAATTTCGGCACAATATTTAAGCATCCAAGAGCCACATGATAAAGTTTAAAAGGCCAGACGAGAAAGCTCAAAGAGCCCATGGTTCCCGTCACCTGGCCTATGGCCCTGGTAATATACACAGCACCGTAGACATAATATATATATAACTGGCTCTAAATCAATGCCTGGAGATACAATGACTTTTCAAGAATGTTATTTACAACAAAAGCCCCCCTTTTTTTTTTTTTGGTTTCGTTGCTTAGATTGTGTTGCATTAAATCTGCCATTGTTTTAGAGAGCATCACATCTTATCACTGATAAGAACAGAAATAATATTTAACTCGTGTGGAGGGAGGGGGGGGGGGTTCTTTGGGGTAGTAGCAAGGGCCCCATGGTACTGGCTCTTAAAAAAATAAGTTAAACTGACTGGCTGACATTAGATAAAGTAATTTGAATGTGAACTGAACAATGCCGCCTTTGATTCTAATCCCCCAACACGCCACACACACACACACATACACACAGAGAGCCTAAACTATGTCGCAGAGATCAAACATTTGTATGACTAAAATTTACCGCTTCCAAACCACTCTGAGCCCTAGTCCGTTGACAGGTCTTATTACAGGTGGAGATGATTTTACACTTGGGATAAATTTAAGGAAAGTGCTACTTCACCCCTGCTGACAGAGAGGGTCAGACTGCTGCTGACAGAGTGGGTCGGCCATAAACGGCGCCAGGGCCCCAGTCCCACATCTGAAAGTCTTCGCCATGATGTGAACAGACAGGTAGCGTTATCAGCTCAGGACACACGTAAACGGAGTTCATCACTGACGACATACAGATAAAAGTAAGTAACATCCTTCAATTTTATTTTACATACAAAGACAGACTAGCGCATACAAAATATTTGATCTCTTATTCCACGAAACAATTAACAAGATGCATTAAATTTTTTGTTCATATCTCAAACCGTTATGCCCGGGTTTATTCACACTGATTACTTTTTGAACTGATCCACACGGCAAACGTAGGTTTTTTAGTAGGCGGTACAACCATGATGTAGGTTTTTTTTTTTTTTTTTTTTTTTTTTTTTTTTTTTTTTTTTTTTTTTGTAGGCGTTGCAGCCGTGATTTAGGTTTGTTGGTAGGCGTTGCAGCCGTGAATTGCGTTTGTTGGTAGGCGCTGCAGCCGCGTTGTCGGTTTGTTGGTGGGTGGAGCAGTCTTGATGGAATACCCTGACGGGACTTGCTGCTCTGGTATTTAAAGTTACCGGGTTATTATAATCTCTAACTCTCATTTGTTATAGATGAATGGATCCACAATAAAATAGTTATGGATGTTTGTTAAAGATACGCTACGTAGTTATATATTCCATCCATAACCAAACTTAGGAACAATAAAAATGTTACGGAAAAGTTGAGCTACAATTCTGTCGATCAAATTTCAACGATATCTATAATGTAGAGTACAGAGAAACAGTTCACGTAGAATTATAGGCAGAAGTATAGGCGTTACAAAAACACGGATGTGGCATCCCATTTCTGAGTGTTCTCGTCCCATTATTGTGTATTCTCATCCCATTGCTCTGTGCTCTCATCCCATTATTGTGTATTCGCATCCCATTATTGGGTGTTCTCATCCCATTGCTCTGTGCTCTCATCCCATTATTGTGTATTCTCATTCCATTATTGCGTGTTCTCATCCCATTGCTCTGTGCTCTCATCCCATTGCTGCGTGCTCTCATCCCATTATTGTGTGTTTTTACCCCATTGCTCTGTGCTCTCATCCCACTTCTGCCTGCTCTCGTGAGATACCTCGTTGCTGGCGTACCTAGTTCCAGTTTCTAGTCTCTACAGTCTGCCTTGGCATGTGCGAGCTTGAGCTATTTCATGGACGTTTTAAGCGGAGTGATAACCAACAGAAGAAATAAAATAGAACCCTTAGACGTTAGATCAGCAATGCCATGATCAAGACCATTGGATGACTCAATTAAATGACGTCACCTCCAAGTGCTGTAGACAAACGATTTTCTTCGAGTGTCATCAACGTTTAATTTCATTATTTAAAGATGGCGTTAGAGTAAAAGTTTTTTAATTTATTCCCATGTTTTACACCGTGAAAAATCTAATTGATTTTTTTTTTTACCTGCTCTTTGTGTATCGAGAGATTAGAATAAGGCCAATGGATTCGGAGATTAGAAGAATGTAGATGTCGGTAAATTGATTGGAAGATATGCCAGTGACCATTGATTGGAAGATACGATGTTGATTATTGATTTGATGATACAATATCGATCAAATTTAATGTTTCATTAAAATTCACGATATCATTGTCTTTAAACCGTTTTTATGCTTTGCAATATCTACGTATTTTTGGATAAAGTCTTGCAGCACCCCTTATTTAATTAAAATAGACTTCTGATATTAAAAGAAAACAACTCAGTTACGAACAGAATTATAGAACTTACAAAATAAACATGTTAAATATTACATAAATTAACATATTGATGAAGAATTGTGTACGACAAATATTTAAATACGTATTTATGAAACTTTAAAAGCCAATGGCTCGTCCGTTCGTATAATCTTTTCTTCACGCCCCCTGAAATACGGGCACCCCAGTTTGGGAGAAACCCTGTTTTATTTAATATTTCCGGCGCCCTTACGCAACCTTTTCAGAAAACGTACAACTAATGATCATCAAAAAGACATTCCAAAATGTCCGAGTACGCTCCTCTCTACGTTGTTTATAATAACCAGAACGAATGCCACGTCACGAACTGTTGAAATGGTGTATGTTTCTTGGTTGTTTTTCTCTCTCTTGTTCATCCTGCACCAACTCTCATGGTCACTGCTGGGGAAACTGTCGACTTTTGTTTTGGACGTTTCATAAAAGATCTTATATCATCTCTGGCCAAATCAGAAAGTTTTGATAAGTTTATTGTTAAAATTGAGATTTCAAGGGGTTTCCGAAATACTGCATCGTCACGTGGTTCCATGACGAGACTGTTTCCGTGATTCGGCTCGAAGGATTACGAGTTTGATTTTTATTTAATTACCAGAAAAAAATATTTGTTGGTAAAAGTGTAAAGGATTGATGTATGTTTTTTGTATTTCTTAAGTTTCTGCGTCGAGAGAAAATGTTGAATTAATAATATACAACATTTTAATAGTTATTTTTGTCAAAAGTTTTTTAAAATGATTTTTTGAAGGATCTAGAGTCTACGTCTATTAGGAAAATGTAGGCTACTTATAAAAGTTGAAATTAGGAAACTGTAGGCTACTTATAAAAGTTGAAATTAGGAAACTGTAGGCTACTTATAAAAGTTGAAATTAGGAAACTGTAGGCTACTTATAAAAGTTGAAATTAGGAAACTGTAGGCTATTTATAAAAGTTGAAATTAGGAAACTGTAGGCTACTTATAAAAGTTGAAATTAGGAAACTTTAGGCTACTTATACAAGTTGAAATTAGGAAACTGTAGGCTCTTATAAAAGTTGAAATTAGGAAACTGTAGGCTACTTATAAAAGTTGAAATTAGGAAACACTGGGCTACTTATAAAAGTTGAAATTAGGAAACACTAGGCTACTTATAAAAGTTGAAATTAGGAAACTGTAGGCTGCTTATAAAAGTTGAAATTAGGAAACTGTAGGCTGCTTATAAAAGTTGAAATAATATTGATATTTTTTTTATTTTATATACCTTACAGATCTAGACAAAGAAACAACCCATTCAATATGTACGCCTTGGGACTTCTTCTTCTGTTTCCCATCATATCTGCCCAAGTGGCCACGCCCCCGAGGCCGATAGGGTTTGTCTACAACGGCGGGAAGTCCACGGCCAAAGTTCACGTCGACATCTACATCGACCTGGTGTGTCCAGACAGCCGAGACGCCTGGCCAGGGGTCAAGGCGGCCGCACTCCACTACGGACCGGATCAGCTGAGACTGACGGTGCTCTTGTTCCCACTTCCTTACCACCAGAACGCCTTCTACGCGTCTCGGGTAGGTAACTCGTGGTATCACTCTAGACGTACCAGGATGTTGAAGTTTAAATCTCGGTTCTTGTGTAGGGGGTGAAGTTAATTTTTTTTTTTTTTAATTAATGATTTGAAAACAAAAGCGCTTCTTGTGTGTAACCGATAATTTTTGAGGGCGTTCATTTATGTAAATGTTCATCTTAAAGTTTAAACTTACTGCTGTGCTCGGTTCGGTGTTCACGCGAATAGGATTCAAATTTTGGTTGCCTCTCATGGAATGTTTCAAATCCTCCGTTTATAATTGATTGAATTTTTAAATAACGGGTATAAAAAAAAAATTTAAAAAAGCTGAAAGAAAGAAAGATAGAACATATCTGCTCTACATAAAGGTTTTTAAATTGTAAATTATATGATCCAGTACATTTTTTTTTCCCTCGATTTTAATTTGAGTGATTTCTGAACATTTTGTTAAATGTGCACCAAACCTCTAAAATGTACATATTTACGTACGCCTGGAAACAATGCAACAGAGTAGAAACAATTGGTGAATGCAAAAAAAAAAAAAATTTTTTAAATAAAATAAAAAAATGGGACGCATTTTTAACGAAATTCTTTATGCCCCCGTTCTATCATGGGGCGACATAATTAAGATGTCGCCTAGGGCGCCGAAAAGCCTAGTTTCCGGCTCTGCAACTCACTCTACTCGTTTAATCTAAGTAGCGAGTTTTGTTAAAATGTTTCTCATCATGTGTACATTAAAAAGGTTTCATTCTCAAAAAGGTGTGGCTTAAAATGATGGCTTCGAATTGTTGTCAATTGCTAGCAATGAGTAGCAACTGCATTAAAATAATATATCCTTAAACTTAATATATCCTTCTGAGTTTGTGCCCTATTCCTCAAACTACTTGAACATGTCTTATCTCCAGGCAGCTTACGTGATCCACAAGTTATCCAATGGCACCAAGACGTTCGACTGGATTGAGAGGATCCTGTCACAGCAGCTGGACGCGCTCAGAGACGTTAACTTTCACAATAAGTCAGATGCTGACCTCTTGGAGTAAGTATCTGGGTGTGTTGAGGGTCAGTCTATCCTTGTGGTCAGTGTATTCTTGTGGCTAGTCTATCTTTGTGGCCAGTCTATCCTTGCGGCCAGTCTATCCCTGTGGTCAGTCGTATCCCTGTGACCAGTCTATCCTGGTGGTCAGTCCATCCTTGTGATTAGTCTATCCTGGTGGTCAGTCTATCCTGGTGGTAAATCTATCCTGGTGGTTAGTCTATCCTTGTGGTCAGTCTACCCTTGTGGTCAGTCTATCTCTGCGGTCAGTCGTAATACGTGCGACTAAGTTGTTTTAACGACAAGTGATCTAAACACATGGTTAAAATAGCTTACATGCAAATACTAAATACATGATGCCTTAACATCTTTCACAATCCAGACTGTTCGCCAGTCTGGTGACTGACATGGGATTTGAAACAGACAGATTCAAGGAACTCACCGACAGGAGATCACCCAATGACTACGAGCGGTTGACGAGGGTCATGTGGAAGTACGCCTGCACCCGTGAGTTTTTAACTACATCCAAGTTAACCGTAGAGTGAGTTAAGGTTCAAGTTTGACTACAGATTAAAATAAAACAAAAAAACAAAGCGATGGGTGATTCGTCAAACATCCCTAACAGGAAAAAAAAAAAAAAACCCACCAAGAAGAAAACCATACAATAACGTACACTAGACACAATAAATACGTTTGTGGATGCAGGAGAAATACAATGTCTTGAAATAACACACTGAACAAGGCACATATAACATATTCCAAGCTTGAAAGGGAAATATAATTACAAGGGGGGGGGGGGGGGGGGGAAAGAAGTGTTGAAAATAAAAACCCCCGAAACAATTCTTTCAGAGAAATAAAAGTCATGCCAAGGAAAAAAAAAACGAAAAAAAAAAAAGATAAAAGTCACTCCCAAGCCTAAAGTCCCACAAAAAATCAACTATACGCACTCTTTGAGTCCCACCTTGAGCATGGAATAAACTTGCTTGATATAACCTGGTTTATCGACTACATGACTGAAAGGCGAATAGTGTAAATGAAACTGCTAGAAGTTGTTTTTTTTAAAACTTCTAGTAGTAAAAAAAAAAAAAGAAATTATGACCGACTCCGGATTACTTAAAGCGTCAAGTCTAGGTCAATGTCACATTACGTTGACCGGAACTCTTGCGTCCAGAATTGGACGATGTCCGCAAGAATGACGGTGACGTATTTCAGCAACTGACTGATTTCAAGCCTTCGAGGATGCCATATGAACTCGCCCATGCCATAGTCCGGCATAGGTGCACTTGTGATGGAGGCCAATCGGTGGACAGAGTGGTTTACTGTGAATCAAGCCTTGGAGTTCACCCCCGTCATAGGCCAGACGTTACTGTGTGATGCGATGGCTCATAATTGCTCTATCTCGAAAACAACACGTGAAGCGCTCACGTGTCTCGTGACAGATACCACCAGCGCCAAAGACCCGTATCCGGAAATTTGATCGAAAGAAATTTCGTCGACGGTAAATTGGTCGACGGTAATATGATCGAACGGAAATTTGGTCGAATCCTCTTTTCAATTTTTACGTAACAATTTTGCATCAAATTTCTTTTTGAACGAATTATTTGTTTTACTAAATAGTAGAGTGCGTTCAAAAAGAAATTTGATGAACATTTCAAAGCGCGAACGGAAAAAAAAAGATTCGACCAAATTTCCGCTCGATCAAATTACCGGTCGACGAAATTTCTTTCGATCGAATTTCCGGTAACCCCAAAGACCCGCAACGAAAAACGACGAAGCATTACCGTGACAATTTTATATAAACCAAACAACTAGGGTGAAATTTTAAGCTACCATATCGTTTATTTCCCTCTCTCTCTCTCTCTCTCTCTCTCTCTCCCTCTCTCTCTCTCTCTCTC
>CAXITT010000037.1:2019840-2084342 GCA_964033795.1 Lymnaea stagnalis
TATATATATATATATATATATATATATATATATATATATATATATATACACACACACTAAGTACATTAGCATATTTGCCCTATATATACATATATACACACACTTGTGAGTTTAGCATCTCTTACACTTATACTTAATTAGCTTGTGGTGTGACTGCTTCCATTTCCAGATAATTGTAAAAGCTTAATCTTAAAACTAATAATAAGCTAGTGTGATAAAATTTCCCACAGCAACAGATAATGTCCAGCTGAAAGTAAAGAGATTTTTTAAAATTTATTATTATTTCCCATTAAAACAACTAAATTCAGCATTACAAAATATAAAAAAAAAATATTTGATAAAAGCTACCGCAGCCAACATAATGGAACATATAAAAAAGTCATATTTAAACTAATAAAACTATTGTAATACAATTCTACCCAGGAACACATAGTGTCCAGCCGAAAGTAAAGAAATTTGTTTCATTATTAATTTCCATTAAAAAAAATAACATCTAATTTTGTTTTTTTTGTTTTTAAGGCTTCAATGGTTGGTTTATAAACCGTCTGTGTATTTTTTATTATTTTTTGATGAAATCTCTGTTCGTTTCTTTAAAGTACGATAACTCTGGATGATATTGTTGACAAGAGAAATAAAAGCTCGGTTTCAACTGTTAAGTAAACTGTAGGAGTGTTAAAACAAAAAAAACAACAAAAAACAAAAAAACTAAAAAATGTGTCTTTACGATTAACTATTAGCTTAATACAAATAATCGCTCTAAAATGCATTTATTTTTTAATGTGATCTACAACTAACAAAATAAAACCAAAAATCTAGTTTTGTTGTGGTTTTTAAATAATTGTTTAAGTTTTATTTATTAGTTTTGTAGTCATTTAATTTCACGTTTTATTATAAATTATTTGTGTTAGTTTCAATGGAGATCAATTATTAAATCATTTATTTACTTTGAGCCTTGAAGGGAGTTAGATTAAATAATACACCATTAAATATAGTGGTGATAATTATAAATAAATGCGGGAACCCTTGTATGATGTAAAGTTAGAAGTTTATTAAATCTTTCTTCTTCTCTTTTTTTTCTTTTTTCTTTGCAGCCTAGTCCAATTGAAATTACACCAGGAGGCAACAGTAATGCAGCACCGCCTTCTCTTCGTTCAATGTTTTTTTCGTTTGTTTCAATTCTAATCGTGATCTATGGTTACTTATATTTTTAAAGAATGTATTAAAACCTTTATATTAACTTCGCCTTTGTTGCTGGCTGGCTGGGTGGCAAAATCTTAGGACGGCTAATCGACCCGCTTGCGATCAAGCTATCGTGCTGAAACTCGGCACATAGACTTTTTGCCGACGACAAGACATTCTTTCAAATTTTTAGCCCCATCCCCCAACCCCAACTCCTCAAAGTCAGTTTTTCCTGTTTTTTTTTTAAGGGGAAGACAAAATAAAATTCCCGGAATACGGCGCTAAATTATTATTATTTTTTTTTTTAAGTGCGTTTGGTGCGTAATATTTTCTTATGTTTTTTTAAACTTTTTGGTAAAATAAATCTGCGACAAGAAAGCGGATGAATCATTAGACTATTAATAGGCCTATAGTTCAGGGGCGTGAACAAATAATGTGGTTACGAGTCTTGGCAAGGGCGGGGTGGGGGTGGGGGGTGGGGCGCACTAATTGGTATTCTTATAAAGTGCGTTACTTGATGCATGCTTTGTCAAAATTTTTATATCAGATTTTATAAAGGATTTAAACGAAACACTTTGTTTTTTAGGGGCTGTTTAATTTGGTTTGAAAGAATGAAACGAATAAGTATCATATGGGCTGCCTTGCCAGCACTGTAGGCTACCTGCTGTTAAATAGACTATCACAAATTTTGGCAGCCAGGCCAACTCAATAAAAAAAAAAAAAAGAAGAAGAATAAATTTACGCACAACTATTTTAAGTCTCCACAATTTGTTTTTTACAAACATAATTTTAAAGAACACATTAAAAAATAATAAACTTTTGAGCATACTTACCTTAATGTTTCCATTTACTCTTTTTGTCCAATATTCGTATGCCTGTGTGTCCCCATATGGTTATGTTTAGTATGTATCTTTGACTCAACTCAAAGTCACGTGAACACGAACATGACACTCGTCTATCATCAGAGTCTATTGTGTGGTTTTTCCCCATCAAAGTTGAACTTCTCACGATAAGGACATATGATCATACGTTATACACGTTTAAAGCAATCGAGCCAGCAATAAGCCATCACAAACACTGATGTTTCTCACTTTGCTACGCTTGAAAAATATTGTAATACCATGGTTTCATGGGCGCCCGCAGAAAACTTTCGAAGGGGGGGGGGGGCAAAAAAATCGATTAACTTTCCGGGGGAGGGGGGGGCAAAAAGTTTTTTGTAATGTTTTTATGTAGTTTTAATTTACTGTAGCGTATTTGTATGGTGAACGAACGGACAGGACATCAGCTTAGTTACTTTCTCTTTATTTTCTCTTTACTTTAATACATTTTTTGTCTATTTTTGTCTAAAAATTTTAGGGGGGGGGGGGGGGGGCGCAAGTGCCCCCTTGCCTCCCCCTGCGGGCGCCCATGCATGGTTTCTATTTTCACGAACACCCTAAAGTTCTTAAAGACTTGAATGGACAAGTCGTTTCTTATTTATTATTTTTATTTTTTTTTAAATTGCAAACTTTCAGTCAACTTACGGACAGCTGGCAACTCGGCAACAAATTACAATAGTGCAGTGCCCGAGTTAGTCCCCTTCCGTTGCACTGGGCAAAAATTATTTTCACGCCTTTTACAGTCAACGTACTCATTACTGACTTTATTTTAATTATTTAGCTTCAAGGCCATTAACCATACATAGATGCGCCAAGGCCAAGGTGCTTTCTAGTAGAAGAGCGGTGATTTTCGAATGGTGATCGGCGGACAGGCGCCGGGTACGGGAGACTTATGTTGCCGGTCCGCACAACATGAATATTTATGGTCGAAAAAAAAAGGGAATGTAATTAAGAAATCAGGCACCGGTCTCCGATGCAATTTCAAAACATGTCCACCGGTCCGACAAATTCAAAAGTTTAAGAAACGCTGCACTAGAATTTTTTATTTTTTTTTTGAAGTATTTTTAAACTTATAAAACTAACGAAAAAATTAACATAGGTGGCCAACACACATTTCCCTTGTTTAATAGTAGGGTACCGGATATGGGTTATTTATAAACAGTTTATCCATGTGATTAGGGTTGCCAGATATAAAAATAAAATAAAAGAAGGAAGACATGTCAAATTGAAAAGGTCGAAAACACAGGATATTTTATCGTGAAGCATTTCAAAATTAAATAAAATTTTAAAAAATTAGTATAAAACGTTTATTTTGAAGAAAGAAAAAAATAAAAATAAATAAATTCGCTTTCACGTACGTCTAGCCTATGACATGACACTAAAAATGACAAAACTACTTCTCAGAGCTATAGGTATTTTTAACAATAGCTCTTTATTTCTTAAGCGGTATCTATAACTATAAAAATCGAAGCAAGTCATGTTCTTGAAACTGTACTGTGTGCGAGTATTATCTAAGTATTATCGCTTTCATTGACTCCGCATCAAGTCTACTCTGTTTCATGGTCCATTGAGAATTTATCATTGACAAATTGACAACACTACCCACTCTGCATTATGAACAGGATTGCAATTTACATATATATATATATATATATATATATATATATATATATATATATATATATATATATATATATATATATATATATACAAATGATAAATTAAATGTTTATTAATTCTGAAAACCATAAATAATGGAGCAACATTTGAAAAAGTACTGTCCATTGTTCCTGCAGCAAATAGTCTTCGAAGAACTGAATCACTTTGTCTTCAAATTTGGTGGATGACATTAGATTGCAAATTTGGGTCATACCATTCCACATGATAACACCATTGTACTATATGTCCTGCTTCACTTCCTTCCAACCATTCATTTGAAGCTGTTTCACTTTTAAGTGCAGCATTTGTCTTCACGTATTTGGCAGTAACGGCAATAGTGTTGCCGAGATGCTCAACATTTCTAGTACTACAGAGTTCTCTCCTTGCTCTACTGATGCAGACACTTTTCTCAAACTTTAAAAGGACATGTCCAACCTTTAGGGTACCATCTGGCAACCCTTCATGTCATCTAAGCCCAAATGGAAGTTTTTAAATCCATTTCTTTCTCAAAAAGTTTGCTATTGTGTTCGTGTATTTCTTTGACTCGTTCTACCCTCTATGCCCCTCTGGCCACTTTAAGAGGGCAGTTGCCCTGCTTGCACAGCCCTAGTTGGGCCTTGCTGAGGCAGGTATCAATCCTATGAAAATGTTAATCATCAAGCTCACTGGCTCACATGTATTTTTATGTATTTCAAATTAAGTACCAGGCACAGCAACAATAAATTATAATCATTGAACAAACAGGACAACTTTAGTATCATTTAACAAAAAACTTTAGTATTATTTAACAAACAGGACAACTTTAGTATCATTTAACAAACAGGACAACTTTAGTATCATTTCTTTATTTTTTTTACATAAGCTCATTTAGGCAAACAAGAGTAACGACATCAATAACCAGATCATTTTTTTTTTCGTTTTCTTTTCAAGTTTTCATTTTTGTTGCAAATATTTACATAATTTAAAGATTAACATAATCAAATAGCATAGATTTCTTACGGATTCAATTTTAAAATATTTTACACTTTACAATTAAATACAACAATATGTATATTTGTACACAGAAAGAGTTAAAAAACTATATTTACATCAAGAGTGGAAACATAAGAGATTTGCCGAGTGTTAATTACAAGTACAACCAGGCCATGAAGGCCAACAAAGGTCACTAATATGGCTCAAAAAAAAAAAACCTTACAAAAACAAGATTTCTGATAGCTTCATCCTTGATTCAGACAATATTAACATTGCAAAAACATGATTTCTGATAGCTTCATCCACATATTGAGACTATATCAACATTACAAATGCATTCTATCTTGTAGATTCATCCACATATTCATACAGTATATACACTACGCGTACATTATTATTTCCAGTAGGTTCATCCATACATCCATCAAGCAGAAGACCATCATGACTGGTCTGACACAGACAAATGTTATAATATGGCTATTGGTAACTGACCACTTAAATAGCTTGGTTATGCACACAATTGTTTTCAAAATGTTCATGTTTATTCTAATGGATGAGTGTCATTCAATATAATGATCCAGGCCCAATTTAAACTTTTGAATGGTACCCAATTCAACTTTGGAATATTACAATCTGATTGTTATTCCAAAACGTTCTATTCATTTTCTCTTTTTTAGTTTAAAAATCAAAGCAATCTGGGAGGATGTTTTTTTGGTATTTTTAATCCAGGGATTCTCAACATGCAAGGTCCACACCTCATTGGAACTGTATACTTTATAAATGGGTTCTCTCACTGGAACTGTATACTTTATAAATGGGTTCTCTCACTGGAACTGTATACTTTATAAATGGGTTCTCTCATTGGAACTGTATACTTTATAAATGGGTTCTCTCACTGGAACTGTATACTTTATAAATGGGTTCTCTCATTGGAACTGTATACTTTATAAATGGGTTCTCTCACTGGAACTGTATACTTTATAAATGGGTTCTCTCACTGGAACTGTATACTTTATAAATGGGTTCTCTCATTGGAACTGTATACTTTATAAATGGGTTCTCTCATTGGAACCGTATACTATATAAATGGGTCCTCACAATGGACTTTCCAGTTGCAGCCTTATGTCTTAACAGGGGACCCATGGCTGCAGCCGATAAGGCAAGCTGAACGATTCGTATCGACATACATGTTATCTAAAACTAAAAATTAGTTCATCATGATGTCAATACAAAATATATCATGTTAATATATCATATAAAAAATTTAAAAAAACATAAATAAAATAAATTAACTATAAATAATTGCGATATGCATTTTTATAGCACAGAACCTATATGATTACATTATAAATTAATGTCAGAAATCCATCCACATAAGCCGATAAATAGAATTCTATGCAACCCTATTTTATTAAAAATGAAATAGATAGTCTTACATTTTGTTATATAATATAATCTATCATGAGCATTATTTCACCATTAAATGATTCTGAATTTTTAAAAATAAAAATCTTCTTAGATCACTATAATTATTAAAAACCTATTAACTCATTATATATTTCAATCTTAGATCAAATCCGACAGTCAAAACAAAGCTATCTTCTCTCCACTTTATTATTAATTAACAAATGAATCACTATTTTCACCCACGGGTCACCTTTAAAGCTTGGGTGGGCTAATGAGCCTCACTTAAGTACACATAGAATCAACTCATATGAACACACATCCGTATCAAGGGAAACATGGCACATTATGGGAATAATCATCAATAGATCCATTGGAATCACATTTGAATGAACCTGAGTTCAGCCAGCTGGTAAGAACACACCCATAAATATGGCCAGATTTAGAAGATGAGAAAAACACATCCATAAATAAATATGGTCAGATTTAGAAGATGAGAAAAACACATCCATAAATAAATATGGTCAGATTTAGAAGATGAGAAAAACACATCCATAAATATAATCAGACTAAGAAGATGAGAGAAAGGTCACAACATGACAAGATAACACTCACAAGTTAAGACTGGAAGTCAGTGTGTCAAAGAAGGAATTCAATTCACACCAGGGCCATTTCAAACAATAATGGCATTCATCCTTGATGATAACTCTTCGATGGGAAAACAATCATATTCTACCTTGACAACAACTCGCCATGGAAAGAACAAAACAGATTCATCGCTAACAGTAGCTCTCAGATAAGCTCCAGATGCACCAAAACAAATTCAAATGCTGGTGAACATTCAAGTGCATTTAGCCTTGACATTTCCCCACTGGCCTTCATCTCTGGGGTCTATCAGGACTTTCAATACTCACACGCAATTAAATATTGTCATCTATCAACCTCATGATTTTGATAAGAGATGCATTTTTTTTTCCATTGCATTCATAGCAAATTACTGGTATAATGGAATACACACTACATCTCTGGACCCTGGTGTCATAATGCCAGCAACAACTCTAACCCTTCAACAAACAATGACGACTCATGATTAGCACTCAGCCATACTTATAGTGGGGAAAACTTGTATACTTTCTGGCAAATATTACAAAACATTATAAATTAAAAACCCCCACCCACCCTTACTTGACATTCACCCAACATCTTTACAGCCACTGATAAACCCAACAGTCACCTACAAGCCATGGGACACCACACAACTCAACAGTCACCTACAAGCCATGGGACACCACACAACTCAACAGTCACCTACAAGCCATGGGACACCACACAACTCAACAGTCACCTACAAGCCTTGGGACACCACACAACTCAACAGTCACTTAACACCCAACGGTTACTTACATATTCATCACCCACCAGTTTTAACGTGAGAAAGCCCATAAAGACCTGCAGTATATAGTACCACCCTTTGTGATAAGAAGAAAGCTATCGGCATAGCAACGGGTAGACAAGGATAGCCTTTCTTTACTGTCAAGATCCGCACAAAGCATTAAGAGAAAAAGTCAGAAGACACAGGCACCAAAAAGCTTACAACATGGATGCTGACCAATAAGGTAAGAAAAACATTTCATTATAGTTGGTGTTGTTATGTACAACAATCATCAGATGTTATCATGCTCAGCAATTTCTCACAGACCAGTTCATTACTTCTTTTAAGAAACATAGTGGAAAGAAAATCTAAATTTTAACAACCGGCCTAGTAACATGGGTTTAAAATTCTCACCCAAATGATATAAAAGTGGTTAAGTATTATGAACCAGTCATGTTATGGAGTCACGCCTAAGTTCAAATGTTTATCATTTTATGCACTGACTTTTCCCACTTAGGGATTTCAAGGTCTAATACAGACGTCTTTTTTCTAGATTACAATCAAATTTGTCAAGGTTGATAGGGTTTTTGAATATTGAACGAAATCTTTCTCATAAAATCTCAGCAGCAGCAATTGATGGAAATGCAAAATGTTTATATAGTCTTCTCTTTGCTAATACTAATTGGCCCTGTTCCATTTGAAGTGAACACTTGCCCAAGTTCTTGACAACTTCATGTTGAAGTGAGGTGTAATCTGGTCATTTTATTTCAAACCGGCTTGAGGAAGTGAGATGGAGATACTAATCAATACCAAAACTGGGTTGAGGGGTAGTGACAGAGTGTCTAATCAATACCAAAACTGGGTTGAGGGGTAGTGACAGAGTGT
This sequence comes from Lymnaea stagnalis, assembly GCA_964033795.1. Classification (NCBI taxonomy): domain Eukaryota; kingdom Metazoa; phylum Mollusca; class Gastropoda; family Lymnaeidae; genus Lymnaea; species Lymnaea stagnalis. The sequence goes on from CAXITT010000037.1 coordinate 2,028,190, forward strand.
CTAATCAATACCAAAACTGGGTTGAGGGGTAGTGACAGCGTGTCTAATCAAATACCAAAACTGGGTTGAGGGGTAGTGACAGAGTGTCTAATCAAATACCAAAACTGGGTTGAGGGGTAGTGACAGAGTGTCTTATCAATACCAAAACTGGGTTGAGGGGTAGTGACAGAGTGTCTAATCAAATACCAAAACTGGGTTGAGGGGTGCGACGGAGGGTCTAATCAAATACAATTACTGGATTGAGATGTTTGGGTTATAAACATCGCCTAGTTAAACAACAAATCTAATCTTCATTCAGTCACAACAAGTGTTTGTGAAAGCAATACCATTAAGAGCCAAGCTATATATCCATAAAAAATGGGTTGATTAAAAGCATGTACTGGCCTTGAAAATCACCGGATTAGTTGAACATGATCCACAGAAATGAGAAAGATCTTGAATAAGCAAAGTAACATTTTGGATCAGTTTGAGCCATTAAGATAACCTTAAATTTTCCACTGCCATTTAGTAAGCCATAGTAAACAAAATAGCCATTTATTATTTTTTTGGAACCAACCACTTTCATCTATTCACTATACTATACAGTAAATCGTACAGCACATTTTCTGGTATCTATTTCATAATCAGATATTCATTAGTGATCACTTTTTGATACCATCAACAAGAAATGTATTTTTTTTTTACTTGGACAAATCCAAACTTATGTAAGCATCCACTGATTTCTTTTGTTTAAAATATAAAATTAATGATGGTATTATATGGGTTTACAATGTTGTATAGAGATATGTGTTTACACCGCAAAAAAAAAAAAAAAAAATGTCCTTTCAAAATTTCTATTGGATTTATGAGCACCTTACACTTGTAACACTAATACACCAACTGATTTCAGCAGCGAATCCAAGGACAACCTCAATGTTTTTACACCGCAAAAAAAAAAAAAAAAAAAAAAATGTCCTTTCAAAATTTCTATTGGATTTATGAGCACCTTACACTTGTAACACTAATACACCAACTGATTTCAGCAGCGAATCCAAGGACAACCTCAAAATTATATTACTACAGATCCAGTCAGCAATCTTCAAATTACTTGTGTTTAAATCAAGAGGCTAAAATAGAAGTTTGTTTTCTATTGGTTAGAGTTAGAGTGGAATGTGGGAAGAAAATATAAAGACAATCATGAAAACCACTACTCTATTTTTCATTAAGCTCATCAAACCTTTTCTGTGGTATAGAACAGATATGAAGGTTGCTTGGTAAACATTATATTCACAATATTTTATTAATTTTATTTTTTTAGCCGCACCAAGTTTAGAATAGTTCTATACTGTACAAATGAAAATGCTTTCAATCTACTATAGAAATATATGAGAAACATTGCTTCATAATTCTACTATTTCTGAAATTTAACATAATTGAGGAGAAAACAACTTGGCAATAAAAATTAAATAATTTAAAGAGGTACAAAGAAAATACAGTAGGCTATAAGTCATATTGATCAAGTCAACAATTTGCTGGAGAAAGTATTGGATAATACTACTATTACATCCCATATAATCAATTTTGATTTTTTTTAAATTTCAAATCAGTGTGTTTAAAAGAAATATGTTCTTAGGATTTGAGAGAAATTTTAGTTTAAGAATAATTTAGAGGTTTTTTTTTTTATTATCTGGTTCTTGATTCTTAATGTGTATTTAAAAAAAAGAGGATCCCTTTAACAAGGGAAAATAAAGGATAAGAAAGGTTCAAGTTTAATGTAAAAATCTTCACTTCAAGAGGATGATTTAAACACATTCACATTATAAAACAGCTCTAATTTAATTTGAACTGGGGGAGGTTATGGGGGTTGCCTTATGACATTGTACACTATCAACAAAGGGGGGGGGGGGGGGGGGGGGCGCCCCCCCTTTTTTTTTGTTCCACATAAACAGGGGGGGTGAGGGGGGGGTGCGCGCCACCCATTGATTTTGTACACTATCAACATGGGGGTCCAACCAAATGACATTGTACACGATCAACTATTTCACAGACTATCACAGAAGCTGAAAGCCACTCAATCATGGTTAATAAATACACAAGCCCATGTGAGCTGGCATGACGATTGTGTGTCAACTACAAATTGTTTGAACATCTTACAAACAGTGCCAAGAACATCTTGCCGCCAATATTTTCATGTATGTTTGTGTACTGAATAAAAATATAACTCATTAAATTGACCTTTATAAGTTGTATAATATTTTTCAAGTTCAAGAAAAGAACCATGCTGGTTATAAATGCTTTATAGTAAACAGAAAATTATGTCCATTTGTGACGAGATGAGGAATTCCTATTTTTTGGCCACACAGACTAATAACAGTTGGATCTAACTCTGCATAGCTACACCATTATTTGGCTTGGGCTAGAATGTTGGGCTATTTTAAATCATAAGACTGTATATCCAGAGAGTTTAAAAAAATGTCTTTTCTCATCAAAACTAATAAATCAAAATGAATTAGGTAGCAAAACTGTTTAGTTTTTTTAACCAATCAAATGACTTTGCCAAAAACTAAAGAGTTCATGGCATTCTGTGATGGTCATGAGTAGGTCATGGCATCTGTTGCTCGGCTAAGCTGACATGGATGGGATGGACTCCTTATCAGTCGGGTCTGAGGTATGCGGCCCAAGGCCTTCGTAATCTGGGCAAAATCAGGTCGATCAGCAGCACGGAAAGTCCAACAAGACATAAGTATTTCCTTTGAAGAAAGAACAAGTTAACAGTTCAAAAACAGCAGTATGAAAACAGAACTTAAATATTCCAATGAGTGAATCAGCATAAGCTGGCTCATAAATTCAACACTGACTGTATGCTGCATAGGAAGCTTCGATTAAACTTAAAACATCAAACTATTTAAATGGATCCTATCAACAGAACTTGATCAGGTGTTTTCGTGATAGCCACAATATCTGTATCTCACCTTAACTTCCCTTGGAGCTGTCACGGTGCTGAGAGACTGTTTAATCCCCCTTCCCACCTGCCAGATCACAGTCTCACAGGGCTGACTACGGAACGGCCAGTCGTTGCATAGCAGTTCATACCAAACAGTCCTTGAGAAAAAAAAAAAAAAAAAATAAATAAAAAGAATAAAAAACAAAAAAAAAAAAAAAAAATGTGTCAGCCAAGAATGCATTGATCCGCAGTAACTGAAGAGAGACAAAGTTTATGATTCTCTAGTTATGTGTGCCTAGATTGTATTCATAGACAAAAAACAACTTATTAAAATTGTTAATTTTATGGTCTCAATTCTGTGGCCATTTAACGCTTGCTGGTTAGGCGATGTAAGGATGATGAAGGAATGTCGTATTCCAAAGAAGTTGCTGTGTGGAGAGTTGGCAGAAGGGAGAAGACTTATTGGACGGCCACAGCTACAATTTATGGATGTTTGCAAAAAGAGCATGAGGAAAGCTAACATAGAAATCAATGAATAGGAGATGGCAAACAGCAATGTATGGAGTCAAAAAGGCAGAAAATGTGCGAAACAAAGCTCTTGCAAAAAAAAAAAAAGAACAATATGGAAGGCCAAATCTATCCAGGAGTCGAGATTCTCCTGTGAGAAATGCAGTTGATGGGCCAAGTGAGCCATTTGTTGAAGTGTACACAGCTACTCCACCCAAGGATGCCATTTATAGACATAATTCAAAAAAAGCAAAGTGCTAATATTCATACACAGGAAGATTTGATTTCTTAAACAATTCGGACAAATTTTCATACCAACTAATATTTTTCATCACCTTTCAGAAATATCCATCTAATCTGTAAACTTAGTAAAAGTCTGCAGGAACTTCTAAGTAATTGCATGGTGACTCACCCAAAAGCATAAAGATCTGACATTTTAGTGAAAGGCAAGTCAGTCTGGGACTGTTGCATAGCTTTGAGTGAACGGATTATCTCTGGGGCCAAGTAACATAGCCAGCCCTTTGGCACACTCAGCCAGTTATCTTTCCTGAAAATGGAAGAAACATTTGAAGATATTAAATGACATTAGGTGATGTTGAAGTGAGAACTGCATCTTAAAAATTATTTCAAATAAACAATGTTTTTCTGCATGCCATGAAATTCTTGATTAACTAATGTTTTACCAGAGAATAGACAAGAGTCTGCACAGAGCATCAGTACCTATTATATTTCTGTGGCTAATGATCAAGATTGATTTATCACATACAATTCAGGTGCCCCAATCAAAGTTACTTACTTAGTACCACGACACAATTTTGTCACATGAAAAAGGCCAAAATCAGTGATGATAACTTTCCCGCAATCAACAAAGATATTTTTTGTCCTCAAGTCCTTATGGATGATACTTCTAGCATGGAGGTAACTCATGCCCTGGAGAAACCAAACAGATTTGTAATCGGTTATTTTCTCAAGGGCATCAAAGGCTTCTTATAGCAAGATACGACTAACAAAAAACAATATTAACCCATTCTTCAATTTCTCACTAATAGGACAAGAAAATTAACATCATGTTAGGAGCTGAAAACATTTCAATAAAACTCAGACAACCTTTGGGACCCAATTTATAGTACCGGTATATGTAGCTTTATTTCATCAAAGGATTCTAAATGAAATATGACATGTGAATGAAAAGCAAGCCTATTCCATAATAATCACCTTTGATGCAAAAGAGAATAATATGAAAAATGATTTTTTTTTTTTTTATAAGTCTTTATTTGCAAAGATCAATCATGCATGATGGATTTTAAAAAAATTACAATGTTGATCATGTGCAGCGATCTTCAATTTAAAAGAAAACATTTAGGAGCCCAATGGCAATATAGTAATGAGACCTCAATGTAGTAAAATTTCATTTGTGAAAATCTATATCCTGTCTATTTAACAAAGCAAGTCTTCATCTCCACTGACCTGAGCTATCTGTGAGGCTACAGTAATGGCCTTGTTAATCTTGATTGTGGTCTTGTTTAGGTGTATCATGGTGTACAATGTCTGACCTTTACAAAAACTAAACATAGGAGAGAAAAATTGTAAATAAGGAATGTAACAAACTTCACTAAATGCACAGAAATTAATTTATGCAAATGTTTACAGCAGTGGTTTTTATACCTATCAGTCGCCAGAATTGTTTTTGCCAAATGTATGGCCATCAACACATGGTCCAATCTAATCATGTAGTGAGAGGGTGCCAGTTAGGAGTAAAATTGCTTTTCTGGTAACCGAAGAACAAGGTTAACATATTTAAGTAGCCATGCCATTTTTACACTGCTTTTTAATGTTGGGTCCAGATGTAAAATAAGAAGAAGCTGATTTCGCAATAACTTTTTAAAAGTAAACTATTCCTTTATCGAGGTTTAAGAAGTGTGTTATTCAACAATTTTGTCTACAGATTTGATTTCTGGTTACTTTAAATAAAACATAATTTTTATTTCATAATATTGATTTACAAAACTGTTGCAGAAAACACTGTGTAAACAAAGGATTTTGTTTATTTTACTGTATCAATCTGAAAAATGTATATATCTTATTTTACAAGCCCACTGGTTAAAAAAGTTAAAAACCCTTGGTTCACAGGAATATTAACCAACATTTGTCATTGCTCTATTCTCAATGCTGCAGGAAATTAAGAATCAAATTTATTTAAAGGTTCAAGACTTTAAACCTAAACCTAATTAGAGTTAATATTTAAAAGGTTGTATATGTGTTGTTTTTTTGTGTGTGGGATTTTTCTGTCGTTAGGTATCCAAATTAGCAAGTGACGTTTTCATAACATCCATAAGCACTGAATTGTATCAAACCTCTTGGCATGTTTCTATAAGATTTAAATGCAAAGATCTTACCTCGTGACTATTGCTAATCTTGGGGGTGTCATGCATGCACCCATAAATAATACTAAATTTTCATGACGTGTTTTCCTTAAAATAGCCAGCTGAAATAAAAGATTAAATCTGGATTATATTACTCATAATTACTGGACTGCAACAGGAAAGGGTACAATAAAGAAACATTAGCATGTCAAAAAAGATAATTACTGTGTTATCTAATTTACAACACCTTGACAATAAATAGTTCTCTACAGCATGATGAACAATCGAAGAACGTAGCAGAGAACCAAAACTTTGTAAATGTCAATAACAGACGGACTTGAAATCAAAACAAAGAAGAAATGGAATGGGTTTTTAAATAATTTTTTAAAATTTATATATTGAGAAAAAAATAAATGTGACAAGTTAATGTAAAATTGAAAGTTGCTTCCCCTACAAATTTGGTGTTAAGCAAAGCAGAAATTTTGCTAACATTCGTTTTGATTAAATTTGTTGGCACACTCCGAATAAAGTAATTACCTCCAATTTAAAAGCTGCTAGTTGAGCCTCATTATCTGTACTTCCACCAGTGTCCAAAAGTTTAATGGCAACATCGCCATGCCACAAACCCCTGTCATAGAAGCAGTGCAAGTCAGCAAAGATTATACATAAAATATCCAATATCAACAAATGCTTCCTTTAAAAGATAAACAATTTATAGCAAGGATGTGATTACAAAAGAAATCAGAAATTCATTGATTTATAATTGTTATAATAAATTAAAAACTCTGCCTTTCCTACCACAAGTATTTGGTTAAATAATAATTTTTTTAATTAAAAAGGCCACTTCACACTTATTTACAGTCCTAATACACTACCCACTTGTATACGGTCCCAATTCGTCCTTTCCCTATGGCTTCACCAACATGGAGATCATTGAATGGAATATCCCACTCTTTCATGGTTGCAGCAAGCTGAAAGAGGAGACAAAAACATGTTAGGAGACATTGAAATTATTTATTTTTTCAATTGAATAGAAATTCAGTGAGCCATTAAATGAAGTTAGCTCCATTCTTTCAATAGTTGCATTAAGTAAATAACTTACACTGTTCTGTCGATTCCAGCTAAATGGATCATCTTGACTGTCTACAGAGTCCACCCTGCCTGGCAAAGTGTGCTCATATGTGTTACTCTGAAATATCACATTTAAATAAAAAGGGTTAAAATGACATGACAAACAATAAATTCAAAGATACAATCTGCATCATCAGTTATCCAAATAAACAAAATAAGTCAAAATGAAGTTTACATCAAATCAATGTGGATTATGATCAGCGGCAGACAGAACCATAAGTAATTTAATGAAGAGCCATCCCATTTTTTTCTAAAAGTTGGAATAGATTTTTTTTTGAAAAATTATTTGTAAAAGTGAATTTGAAATTCTTGGGCACAGGCAAAATTTTTCAGCCCTGATTATCCAAAGTCTAGCATCTTAAATGGCATCTTCCCTCCCATTTTTAAGTATAGTCCTGCCACTCCTAAAGAAACCCTCACTTGATCCAAACACACTCAAGAATTACCGCCCCGTCAGCAACCTCTCCTTTCTCTCAAAAATCATAGAAAAACTCATACTCTCTCAGCTCTCTGACTATCTTCACTCTTGCAATCTCTATCCTTCCTCCCAGTCCGCCTACCGACTTGGTCATAGCACGGAAACAGCACTGGTCCGAGTCATGAGCGACCTCCTGCGCGCGATGGACGATGGCAAACTCTCTATTCTCACTCTGATAGATCTCTGCTGCATTTGATACCATTGACCACCAGATTCTTCTTGACCGCCTTCATCTTTCTTTTGGACTTACTGGCTCAGCTTTAAACTGGTTTCAATCATATCTTTCTGACAGAACTCAAACAGTCTCTATTTCCAACCGCTCTTCCAAACCTTCAGCCCTGTCTATTGGAGTTCCTCAAGGATCGGTCCTTGGGCCTGTCCTTTTCATCCTCTACACTAAACCTCTATCATCTCTCATTAGCCACCACTCAGTTTCCAGTCAATCCTTTGCTGATGACACTCAAATCAGCGACTCTTGCTTTCGTGATCAACTTGATGCCACAATCCTTCGCATACAGGAGTGCGTGGACGACGTAAAGCGCTGGATGACTTGCAACAAACTGAAGCTAAATGAACGGAAATCCTTCTCATCCACTCTCAAAACAAACCTCTCCCTCCATCCGCTCCTTCTTCTATATCTATTTGCAACTCTGACATCACACTCTCTTCCTCTGCCAGAAACCTTGGAGTCACGCTTACAGACACACTCTCCATGGACAAACATGTCACGAATATATGTAGATCAGCATATAACAAAATTAGAAAAATCAGTACCATGAGACACCTCCTCTCCTTTGATGCCAAAAAAACTCTCGTCTCTTCACTCATTCTTTCAAAATTTGACTACTGTAACCCTCTTCTCACAGGCATTCCTCAACACCACATAGACAAACTTCAGAAGGCACAGAACTCAGCTTGCAGACTCATTTTTAAATCAAAGAAACATGACCACATTCAACCACACATGCTGCAACTCCACTGGCTTCCAATATCCTCTCGCATCAAGTACAAGTCTGCCAATCTATGCTTCAACTCGTTCACTGACCCTCACTTTCCTGTCTATCTTTCTGAACTGTTGCTTCCTTACATCCCCACAAGACAACTACGCTCTTCCATTGATAATAGAACCCTCTCAATCCCAAGAACAAAAACTAAGACCATCGGTGAACGCTCCTTCTACTTCTATGGGCCCACGTTCTGGAACCAGCTCCCCTTCCATACCCGTCATTGTGAAACCTCGTCCACTTTTAAAAAGTCCCTTAAAACCCATCTGTTTAGGTCCGCCAATGACCTGTGATGCACCCTCCTCGCCCTGCCTCATTTTCTGTTCCTGTAGTATAGGCCAAAACGTGCCAAAGTGTCCTCGTTATATAGCCATTTTAATTGTTTCTATTGTCTAGTAGTTACTATCCTAGTGTCTCATTTTTATTTTACTTAGTTTACATGTTTTTAATAATTGTAAAGCGCTTAGAGCTTTAAGGTAAGCGCTATATAAAAAATGCCTAAATAAATAAATAAATATGTATGAAGCTGCCATGTAGAAAATTGAAATATATAAATCAGAGATGGGGAAAGCCTGAAAGATAATCACACTAAACGACTAATGTTTTGACCGAAAGGCCTTCAACAACAGTCATAGGCGTAAAATTGCAAGTGTAAAACTGGGTCGGGCAGAGACAAATAAGAACAGAGAGTGATAACTATGCACAAGGGAAATGTCACAGCTCAGTGAGCATAAACTGTCAACATAAAAAGATATGCACAAGAGGGGGTAAATAGCAACTTACATCAATTAAAGTTCTATCACTGTCATTGGATGTGTTTGTACTCACAACATCTCTGCCAAACAGATAAGAATGCACAAATTAATGCACAAAAATGAAAGTAAAACATCATTTAAATTTTTTTTGTTGCTATTTCATTAAATTGAACTTTCTAAAACAAAATGCAGTTTTTGTTACTGGTAGGTGGCAAATTAATTGGGCCTAAAATAAAATATTTTCATACACAAAATGTTTGATAAAGTAAAAAAGAACAATACATTTATGAAAATAATTATTTATATGACATCTTTTTTTCTAAGACAACATTTCTTTAAGGAAATATATTTTGCAAACATCTTACAAGTCAGGAGAGTTGTTCCCCACGGTCTGAGCATAATCAGCAGGAAGAGTGGAGACAACATCTGAAACATCTGGTTTTTAAAAAAAACTTAAGGTGTTATTTATTTTTGAAGTTTGAATAATCAGGACCAAACACTTCTGTTTGTAAAATATATTGGGAAAATAAAAATACTAATTCAGGGTGAGGGCATGTAAAAACACCATGTACCTAAAACACACAAGGTTTCTTTTCTTAAATTTTTTTTTCTTGTTAAATGTTAGTTTTAACTAGCTTCATTACAAGTCTTCACAACTTGTAACATACTTAAAAAAACAACTCACGTGTATTTCCCCTACAGTAAACAGTCATATAACCTGAATTCAAAGTAATGGAATTTATAGCTAGCAGCATATTCAGCAGATAATGCATACTGCTATGCAAGAAATCTTTCTAACTATGCATGTAGGTTTTTTTTAAATTTAAGTTATTATTAATTTATAGCTAGCAGCATATTCAGCAGATAATGCATACTGCTACGCAAGAAATCTTTCTAGCTATGCATGTAAGTTTTTAAAAATTTAAGTTATAGTTAATTTATAGCTAGCAGCATATTCAGCAGATAATGCATACTGCCATACAAGAAATCTTTCTAACTATTCATGTAAGTTTTAAAAAATTTAAATTATTATTAATTTATAGCTAGCAGCATATTCAGCAGATAATGCATACTGCTATACAAGAAATCTTTCTAACTATGCATGTAGGTTTAAAAAAATTTAAATTATTATTAATTTATAGCTAGCAGCATATTCAGCAGATAATGCATACTGCTATACAAGAAATCTTTCTAACTATGCATGTAGGTTTTAAAAAATTTAAGTTGTTATTAGGTGTCTTTGTTTTTATAAAATTTCAAAACTTTGCAATTTATGACATTATTTAATCTGCAACTGCAAATCATTAAAATAAAAATGTATGCATTCACTTAAAGGTTAAAACAAATAGCAATTTCTATTATCACAACATTAATTAAATTACAGGAAACGCTGAAATAATAATAATTCAAAAATTGAACTCACCTGGAAAGTTGAACTGCATGTGACCACAAGGAGATTGAGCAGGAGAAGGAGATGTGATGGTATCGGAGGATGTTTGGTGGTACACAGGAGATGACGGGGAAGAGGAATTACATGAAGATGTATTGGAACCGGAGTCGGGTGGGTGACCACCAGGAAAACTAGGCATTGATGTAACTGGCTTCAGGCCCTCATAATCTTTAGAGTGTGGATTATAGATATTTGTCTTTGTCAGGCGACGCTGAGACATGGGAGAATCTGCAAGACAAGTAACTGAACACGGTCAAATTAGACCATATTAGTCGGTTAAAAACCTTTACATGAAAAAAAAAAAAAAATTGGAAATTAGAAGTTATTTAGAATTAACTACTGTTTGACAATTCAAATGAGAATGGAAAGATTAGTTTTATCATTGAAAATAAAAATATGTGTGGTTGTGTTTCTCACCTTGCCATTCCAGCAGCAAATCTACAGTAGCATCTGAAAGACCGCAGGTAGGAGGAGCACGCTGGGCACAATCTTTGTGAAATTTTTTCCTAATAAATTTTAAAAAAAAACGTTCAAAATAGAATTTTTAAAAATAATAGAGTAATGTTTAATACAGTTAATCCTTACTCACAGCATTTAATATTAACCAATGCTTCTAAAAAAATGTATAAACTTATTCAAGATTTTGCAAACATTTTTTAAAAAGAAGATAATTTGTATTTTAAAAAAAACATGTCTCATTGAAACTTAACTTACAGGGTACGCATGAATGAACTAAATTAACATTAAATTTTACAACTGTTTACCATTTATTAAATATTTTAAAAAAAAAAACTTTCTTAAAAATTGATTTCACAATAATAACAAGTTGAAAATTAAATGTTATGTTATTAGCCAAAGTTATTAATTGAAAATCATCAAAACATTATTGAATATGGAGAAGATGTTAGAAGCCAACTGCTTGGAAAAACATATCTAAGTTTTAAACACACAGCTGCAAGATTGAAAATGCGTTTAAATCTCTATATATCTATTAAGCCAATTAATAACTAAGGCATTAAAAAAAAATCTTATCGATTACAATTCCAGTCACATCATTCATTCCAATGGTAAATCATCTCTAGATGGCACACAGAAAAATAAGTCAACATCTGTTTAAATATATATATTCCAAATAACACAAGGATTATCACAAGGCAATCAACATTCACTAGTTCTAAATGCTGTGATAAAATACTAAGAGAGGAGGCTAATGAAAAAAATACACCATGCGCCAAAACTAGCAGTATTGATACTCCCGCATTTTGAACGCGTAATTGTGTTTGTCAACCATGAATAGCTCCAGCGGCCACGTGAACAGAGCAATGAAAATAATTATATGATGGTAGTTGTTGAGAAAAGGTCTCCCCAACTGAGAGAAAAATATTTATCGCTAAGCAATATTTTCGTTCATACGTTATTGAATGGAAATGGTGACCATGCTTGCAAAAAAATGTGTAAGAACAAATTGGATACAGAAAAAAAAGAAAAGACAGCACCAAGTAACATGGTTTTGGAAAGGTACTCGGTCAACAGAAGGGGAAATCTGAATGAACAGGGACTTAATGTGACTTTCTTCAGAGAATCAAACATCCTTATAAAAACTGGATCTTCGTACACCATAGCCAAAAACTTTTATAATAGATCATCCTGGCTCACAGATCTAGCTCTGTCAAGTGCAGTATAAAAATGTAGTTACGTTTTTTATCTGTGAACATATGTATGTTGGTGTCAAGTTTGAAAAATGTTCTTCATAGATTTTGTTGGGGCAAACTCAGTCAGTAACTTCTGGAGAAATGAAAGTGATTCTCATTCTGAAAAATTAAACAACTCCACCAGACTTCCACTTCCATTGACACAATACATTTCCATAACAGCAAAATTTTGTAAAAACAGACACCACAACTGTAACATTTGATACTCTCTTAATAAATCTCTCTTTGAATTGTTCTGCCATCTCTTTTCATACATAGTCCAACATCATAATCACAGAATTTCATACGCACAAGCTAAAAAATGCTTGACTATGAAATTTTTTCCCCTCTGTAGCGAGCCCCATGTCCAACAACTCCCAAACAAAACTTCTTTGACACCCCAAGGATAAAGTGGTTGATGGATCTATTTTCCGTTGACAATCGCACATGTGTGTGTTAAGATGCTGGAATGTTAGTACTGTTAATTTTGGTGCATACTGTAATTTCAAGATAACATCCAGTGTAAAGACAGGGCTTGTCATTAAAAATTAAAAAAAAGAGAACAGAAAAATGGAATGAAAATCATGTGACAACTGTTTATTTTTTCTGACACATCAACATACAAACTACTAGTGTATACCTATCTATTAATTTCAAAATACACACAACTAGTGCATACCTATCTATAAATTTCAACATACAAACTACTAGAGTATACCTATCTATTAATTTTTATACCCATCCATCAATTAACTTCTTCACCCATCAGATAACTTCTTTCTCTTCAAATTATTTATTTGCAGTTTCTTCAGTTTTATTCCTAAACATGTTTGTCCAACACTAATAACGCTAATTGTTTTTGTCTTGTTTTAATAAATTGATCATTTAAAAAAAAAAATGTATGTCTATTCCTGTAACTCAGGTAATTGATGGGTAAATCCCCACCCCCCACCTTCTTGCTCTCTCTAAACTGATCTCATGAGTATAAAACACGACAACTTACTTGTGAGACGGTTTGTCTTGCCTGGTAGTATCTTGATATTGATTACTTACTTGCAATTTGTACAGGTTTTCCCACGAATGGCAAACTTAGAACACACATCACAGGGGGCAAACACAAACACTGAAGGAGTACATCTAGAGATGATTCGGGGATGTGGAGAGAGAGACAACAAAATGGAGATACGATATCAAACATGAAGCGTGCCAGCAAAGTACATGTACAGTGTTAAGAGGAATTCAAGATACATTGGATACAAGGTGGCTATGTATGTGACCAGGTTTAGATCAATTATACATTTGGTTTTGCATGGCCAAACAATCTATTATGAAATATGCAGGGCTAAAACAGTTAATCCTCTTGCAAAAATTTAGATAAATTTACAGAAACAATCCTTTGCATGGTTTTATTTTTATTGAACAAGAAATATAAAAAACAAAAAGAACAAAAGCCATTAACTTTAGTGGTAACAAAAATTTAAAAAAATAATTTGAGCTAAATAAGACTTATTTTTTTAAAATACCGAATTAATTCTCATTGACTAGAATGTGTTTAAATCTAAGCTTAAAAAAAAAAAAGAAAAGATGTCACTTATTGAGCCCTGTGGGTTGTTGACAATCAGAGCATTAGTCATGTGTGTTAGAAATGATGCAGCATTATTCACTGAAAACATTTTCCTATTCTATATCTATATGTCTTGCAAAAAATAAATTACATACCAAATGCTGTAAAATTAAATTATTTATCAAAATCCAGGAAGTTTCAAATCTTAGTCAGTAGTATTAATCTTGAAATTATTCAAATTGTTAAATCTTGAAAATGAACTACTTTTTAAAGCTTTTTCTTTAATAATGACTGGAGTAAATAGAAATATTAATTCATTTCAATCAAATACAAAGATGAATCCAGTCTATTTTTTTCTTGTAAATATATCAAATTGAAAAGGTTTGCACCAAGATATTTGAATTAAAATATATGCCTTTTCTTTAATCTTCATCTAGAGATTGCTTAATATATACTTTTATCAACACATTTTAACACACTCAAGAACATATTGTTATTCTTTCTTTTTTTTTTTTAAATTTTAAAATCTTTACTTGGCAACAGTGGTATTTTGTAGTTTGGTTGGAGGATGACAGCAGCCAAACAAGTGTATGAAGTTTTTTAAAAAAGACAGTCTGCATCTATACACAAATACTTTATGACTTTATCAAGATTTTAGTTCTTGGATATCCCTGAGCAAAATTTCCTGTTTGTTTATTATTATTTTTTAAAGGCAAAAACTGAGATTTTCTAAAGGCATAGAGTAAACACTGTGTACAATAGGTACAGCAGACATAAAGAGTAACTTAAAGCTCCATCTGATTTATTTGGCTTAAAATATATTAAAAGAGACAGTTAAGAGAAGTTGTTTTTTCCCCAAAGTTTTGATGTTGTCAATACACGTTTATTTTTTAGTCATGATCGCATATTTTGTCTAAAATTTGTTTAATTTAATAGTTAATTAAATCAACACCATGAGAATAATACTTATTAAGAATACAATTGAAACTAGGAACTGCTTTTTAAAATGTGTAGCAGACAGTAAAAGAGATATTACCCTGAGAGAGAGAGGGTAAAAAAGCTCAATGAACAATTAGTGGTGAAGAAGCAGAAATGATGCATGTGTATTGTGTAGACTAATGTACAGGATTTATGAAGTGCTACATCGCTATGATACAGAAAAAAAAAGAGGGAAGGGACTCTAGCTGTGGCATGCTGTAACAGCTAACAACAGATTAGTGGCATGATATATTTGCTGGGAGAACAGGCAAGAGGAGGGGAGATAAACACAAGGCAAGGTTCATCTGCTCCAGAGAATGCTCTCCCTTACTTGCAGTCTTTGCATTTGTAGCCCAGAATCATCTGCTTATGGCAGTAGTCACAAGTGGTGATCTTAAACGTGTTTGCAAACCTTGACAAGCAATAATAAACTATCATATAATCAACCGCAATCTTAACAAGAAATAAAGTGGTCCGGCTGAATAGTTAAAGCCAGCAATAGGAAAAGACCTGTATAATGATGTTGTCTAAAAATGCTATATACCCTTATTGTTACCACCATGGAACATATTTATAGTTTGATTGTTTCCTAACATTCTGAAGGAGTTTCAGATCAATTGATGATGAAAGTGCCAAGACCCACAATAATTTTTTTAAAGGCCGTATGGTGACCCTGTAGGCACTAAGGGGATTGTTTTGACTTATTTACACAATACAATGTCTTTACTGTTATTGTTGGGAAATTTTTTTGCAACAGTAGGCGAGGAAAAATATTCTTTCTTAATTAAATGCTTCAGGCAAATTTCATCACTTTATTTGAGGTAAGGCAAGGTTATCATGTTCAATATAAGGACTTGTCAGTCAGTATTCCCATTTTTATGAAAAACAATGTAATTTATACTTTTCCTCTAGCCATTTTATCTAGATTTAATAATTACTCTGGCAAACTTAAAGTATTTTATGGGGAAAATGTTTGAATTGTGATGAAACAATTTTTTTTTAAACATTCTAACACATCCATTTTATGATATATGATGATTTGTTTTTGGCATGGTTGTGTAGTTTATGGTTAAGTCAAGATTTATATGATGACCAAATAAATTTTTCAAAGGCAATTTTATTAATTATAACCATTTATTTTAACCTTTATTCTTTGAGGCTAAGCATAACTTACCTATGATAAATCTGATGGAGGATCTTCATTGGTGTCTTTGGGGACTTTGGTACAGTCAAAGTATCTGTAAAAAAAAACAACAACAAAAAACTCTATAATAAAAAATGTAACATATTTATACTATTTAAAAAGAAAAATCACTTTAAATTAATTGCATAAAAAGTTGTTCAACACAAAACTCAGAAGAGATGGCTTAGAAATTGTCATCACTTATCTGAGAATATTAGAAAACATTGTTGACTGCAAGTTTCAAATTGACAATAGGTTTTTATAAAAAGTCTTTTAAAAATAAGGAGATACGAGATGAGCAAGTTGCAAGTTTGAGCTTTTTAAAGGGCTAAAAAATTCACAGTGCAAAATTTACAGAAAATTGTCAATATTCAAAATGCATAATTGGCATAAATGGAATCATTGTGAAACAAAAATTAGGTATAAAAAAAAAATGTATCTTTAAAAAAAATACTGCAAGGTAGAATCACACAACTAGACTCTAATGCTACTATAACAAGCAAAACAAAAATTAGGATTAATAATGGCCTGCTCCCAGATCATGGACCAGTAACACACATTTTTAAAAATGTACGCTTTTAATCTGCATTAGTGTCAATTGAAAGGTCACAGTTCAAATTTTACTGCCATGAGTTGTCAAACTTTGACAATAAAACAAATCTATAGTGGTTATATTTATTTATAGCTGTCATGGTCATTTTAATTTTTTCTGAACACATTTAAAATGAATTTAATTTAAGGTACCTTAACCTATTTAATATGTTACAATTATTCAAAGGAACATAACAAATCTAAGTGACTGAAATTCCATTCGACCTGATGATTTTTAACTTAAAATCCCCGCTTTCTTTTTATCAAACCTTTGTCATGTAGCACAACAAAATTTAACTAATTGAACAAGGAATATGCTTTTATTGTAAAAGAGCGATACAAAAATTATAGAGAGAAAACCTTTAGGGGTAATATGACAGTGTTATGTAAAACTAACACTTGAATATAAACATATTTACTCACAAACCCATAAATCAGGTAAGAATAATCCAATAAAGACAATTTTTTTCAGCAAATGAGCCTTATTATATATCCAAAGTATGAGGAAAGGTTTGTTGCAAAAGCTCAAGAAATTGCTTAGTTATGAATTTTTCTCAACATAATAGTCTTGAATAAAGGTTCCAAAAGTTAATAATAAAAATAACTATTTCGGTCTGGTAAACAAATATTTACACATATTTACAAACTATATAAACAAATCAGGCCATCATTTTGAATGAAAGGCCCTGGAGCATCCTTTAAGAAGGTGAGGTTTGGCCTCACAACCAGTGCAATAAAAGTGTGTGCGTATCCGTTTAGTAGCAGTAGAGCAATAGGCACAAGATCGGTCACGTTCTTCATTATGAATGATGTGTTGCGATTCATTTGTCCTTTCAAGGCATCCTGTCTCTTGGGCCCTTTCCTGGTGTTCTTACCATTGGATCAAGTGCTCCTTCAGACTCATTCGGTTTTGATCTGCTGCTTTGCATAACGAAAACAAAATGTAGGAATTCACCTGGGTGACTTCCAACAACCAGAAGAAAATTTTATTCCACCATTTTATGGTTTTTCGATCATACACAGAGTTGTAGGTTACTTTCTGAACCAGCTTATCACAGCCATTCATTTTTTATTGCAAATATGAATCATTTCAGGTTTGTCCATTTTCTTGGTTTCGGTAGTATGAACCCTTGCATCAGATGACACTAGTATTACATTCTTTTTGGCCTTTTTATCTCTGAATGAAACACAAAGCATGCTTTTTGGGTTGTTTCATTTCTTTGTGTTGTAAAGATAAAGACTTTACCTCCAGTGGAAAGCCAACACGGTTAATGTTTAGAGTTCCTGTATAACATTGATTTTTAGCAAGGAGATAGTAGATGAATTTTCAGGAGGTGTAGCATCTGTCTGCTAAAATTTTGTAACCAGTTCCCAGATGTTGAAGCAAAGTATGAAAAACTTGGACAGCTTGTCCTCCATCTTTATCCACTTCTGAGTTGTATGAACTGTTTGCACTAAAATATGTCAAAATGTCTACAACATAACCAGTGGAGGAATTGCACAAAATTTTTTTATTTGGTACTTGTTAGGCATACTGGCATTGTATTGTTGAAACTGCCACCTGCCCTTATAACCTATTACTATGTCATCTACAATGAGTTCCGAGTTCCTGAACGGGGTAAAATGCATTTCTGAACTAGTTCAGGAGTAGGTTCATAAAAGGTTCAGTTTTATCTTTGCCTTCGGATTTTCATAGTCAGTGTAGCATGGCGTGATAAATGTCATGAAACATCTGTTCAGCTGACATGGAGCAATAATCCACAAGAGCTGGCCTTTTATACATGCCCATATAAATCAAAACGGCTATGAACTTATCTAGTTCATGTCTAGAAATGTCCTTTTTTATCTGATAAATATAGAACGCCTAAGTGCAGGTGTGTTAACTTGTACTTTTCTTTTAGCATAAGCATTTACTGATTCAACAATGTAATCATTTACGTTATCATCAAATAATGCATTGAAGAATTCAATAGGAGTAGGGTTTTCAATATTTTGTAACATTGGAATAACTCCAGGAGTTCTAAGTGGGTGAATTCGAAAATTCTTTTCAGTTCGTCCAGTTATAACTTCTGACCACTCAGACTCTGTGTCAGATTAGAGTTAGACCTATGCATTGCATTATGAGCTAAGCCAAAGCCTACTGTAACTGGAGAACAAGGTCCATTTGGTGAAATAAATGTGTTGCCATATTTTCCTTTCACTTTTCCTTTCCCCTTGCCTAATTTTGGTCTCTTTGTGGCTGGAGGAATATATTCCTCATCACAATTATCAAATAGCAATCTATCATCCAAATCTTCATCGTCATCATGGTTTTCCTATGAGTCCAATGAATCATCCAAGCTAATTAATTGGCTTGCTTCTTCTGCAGTCATACATCTAAATCTTGAGTGAGAAGACCGAATATTAGTATAAGTATCACTTGTCAAAGCCATTTCAATCAGATGATGTTTGTTTACAATTTTTTAGAACATAAAAAAACTAGCAAATTATACACAAAACGTGATTCAATCCGATAGAAAAATCACAGAGAGGAAGTTGAAACTCATCTGAATAAAAGTTTAGAAAGCTATAAATAAAATATTTGACTGTGAAAGTTAAAACACTAAAGGAATAAAACAAACCAGTGATGACACACTGTGCAGCGAAAGATATTCAGCCAAAATTGGGGTGACGCACACTGCAGCGAAACATATCAAATGGGTTAAAAGAAAGATTATAAGAAAAACCTCCTAAAACCGTTTTTTATAAGAATAGCACACACAAAAAATGTATTCATTAAAAAAAATAATTAATATGCTCACATTATATTCATTTTTCTCTGTCCCATTTATATTTCCCTTTGACATTAATAAAACATTTAAACAAAATTCTTTTTTTAAAATGTTATATATATGATCCCAGTGCTTGCTTACTGGAGTACTTGGAGTAATCATCAGACATCAGAACATTCGGGTCATGCTTGTAAGGCGGGGAGGAAACAACAGGGGATGTGTGACCTGATGGGCCACGGCTCCCTGCTTCAGAGCCATCCGTGGAGAGCCGTCTTTTGAACAAAGCCTCGTGGCTACCACCTAATTTTATGTTGATAGTTGAAGGTTTGTTCTTTTTGTTGCCCCTGGTCAATACATAAAGGTAAATTAGCAGTTTGTAAAAAGATCAAATTACTTGGTACAACAATATTTGTAGCAAATTTAAGGGGCAGCTTAGAGAATTAGGTTTCAGACAAATACAGCCATACATTGATTTCTTCATAATGCTTATCACTTGTATTTGACACAAAAATAGTTCCTAAAACTTTAGGAAACATTGACGAAGTATTAGATTAAAATATAAAGTAACATATTTCTCAACTGAAATAATAATATTGCATAATTTTGATTAAGAAACATTTAAGTTTATACCCAACTGAGGATTCTGAGCTTTTTATGCCATACATAAGTTCTTTCTAAGTTGATAATAACTGAAACAGTAAAAATTAACATTTAACTTACTTGATAGGATCAATGTCCACCACTTTATTAGCCAGCTGGGATTCATGACTCTTGCTCTTTGTTATTGTTGAATCAGGAAATAGCATATAATTTTTAGCAGGTGGGGGTGTAATAGGGTATTTTACAGCTGCACTACTAACTGACTTTGACCGGTGAGGTGGAGGAGAGCCATTATAATTGTGGGGGGAGAGTAGAGGAGATGAAGGGGTGCTCCTGGGGGGCTGCATGTCAGAAAAATTGCCATAGAAGGGTGCGGGCCTTCCGTTTCCACCAATATGTGAAACAGGATCATATCTGTTGTTGAATGAAATATCTGAAAAAACAGAGGTCGCAGAAGAGGTTGAAGGAGTAATCCTCTGTTGATGTTTTGGCGAATTACCCGCTGCAGGACTATTGGTTGTAGAGCGAGATTGAGCTGTTGCTGACACAGCTTGTAGACAGGCCAGGTCAGTGAAGTGCCAATCATGTTCAGATATTGACTGACCCTGAAGAAGTTTTTCTGGAATAATAAAAATTTCATTTAAAAAGAAAAATTGTCTGTTGTTGAAAATATTAACAGCTATTTAAATATGTCATTTGCATAATTAATTAATTTTTACCAGCTGATTATAGATGTTTATTTAAAGGATGACGGTTTATTCATTGTGCATAAATCACATAATACATAGTCAGCAGATCCCCTTGACCTTTGTGTGAAGTACATGACATTATTCAGCTTAACAAGTTACTTTCCTGTCTCCCCTGCCATCGCCCGACAGTTTAATACTGTACCACCTGCCATCGTTGGCTATATCCTCATGTATTGGACCATTAAACATTGGTTTAAAATGTTTTTAGTTGAGTTGGCAAGGCTGAATGCGTTCAACTTATACAATAATATGCCTTGCCCCCAGACATCAAGCCATTGTCCCATTTTAATTTTCACATGAACATTGCCTGTAACCTTAATAAAAGGCTCTACATGAAAAAGAAGACAGGTGGAGGTCCCTGTGCTGGTGATTTGGCTATTCCTGGAACTTATTTGGTGAATCGTAGCATTGGGTTGATTGTATAAAAACAATTTTTCCAGAAAAACGTGTACACCGAGTCAAACAAATGACCTGAAAATGTGTTAGGATGTGTGTTATGTAACACACACCTTTGTGATGAGCTCTGTTTTGCTCAGTTCCATGCAAACTTAATTGAAGATCTGATTTATCAATACAAGTAAAGAAATTATCCTGTTAAATTGCTTTTTCCCCTCCAACCTTTATTTTTTTTTAGTTAGTTTAACATTTCAACATATTATTTGTTATTGTCTGAAAATAATCAATTTCTCTACATAATGAAATTTTTTCCCCATCAAATTGGTTTTCAAATTAGTGAGATGCAATTAATTTTTTACGTGAAATTAATTAGTTATTCCACTAACATTTTGGATAATATGGATGTTTTACAGTCAAGGCAATGGGAAGTTAATGATTAATGTTGAAAAATATCAAAGGATTTTCTTAGCATTAATCTTAAAATTAATAAGCCTTAAACAAAATTTTGAACAAATATGTTACATATGAAGCATCAGCATTTCTTCTTACCAGTACAAATTTGCAGATTTTTGAAGGCAGTTAGCAATGTTTTCAGCTCAGATTCTGAACAGTCAAATCTTCTTAATAAAGCAGTTAAGTCATCTTTACCCATATTCATAAGGTCTGAGAATGCCAACTTTTCATTCAAAATGGCCTGTGAATTGTTTTTTTAAATTATATGTTATTAGACTTCCTCTGAAACTCCATTATTTCTTGTAAAAAAAGTCATGGTATTTGACGTTAATTTATTAATTAATTATATTATTGAATAAACAAGGAATTAAAAATAAATCAATTGCACCATGAATAAATGGTCAATAAGTAAATTTAATTTATCATGAATGTTGAACAAAGCTAATTTTATTTTGTATATTTAGACTGGAATCAACTTACCTTAATAGAATCATTTGGTATTCCAACTATTTTAAGCCATGGTTCTAGCTTAGGGTACTCTTTTAAGACTTCTGGCATAATATTAACACTCAACTTTTGTTTGGCTACCAGTTGAGTTCCAACCATTCTAATGATTTTGCTCTGAAGAATTTAATAATAATGAATGTTCATGCATATATTAAGAATGAAACAAACATAAAAAACATCAATAATAACAAGAGTTATCAGGTAAATTTTCATTCAAAAAAATAACTTGTTTTTAAAGATCCAAATGATCTTAAAATATGACACGTTAAAGAAAATGAGTATGTTGGAATCCAGAGTTAACCCAGCCCAAAGAAGATAAAAACCTAAAGTAATAAGTGGATCATGTGTGCATCTGCATTATCCTGGTTTGATATTGTCTTCTATATTACAACTGGATGAGACTATTGGTTATGATGATATCACATTGTCAATGAATTTATTTTATACAATAAACTCATTTGCAATACCAGCATTGTAATCCCAGCTTTGCAATGTGAACACATTTGAAAAACCATTAGAAGGTATTTAAACTTATTATTTAATTAAAATATTTTATGAAAATGTCATAAGACAACAATTTAACATTAAAGCATACATTTTATATCATGTTTTCTTTAAAGTAGTTGTGATGATAAATAGTTAGCAATTACTAAGTAGGATGAAGATGTGTCCCATTGCCTGGCTATATCAGACTTGTTCAATAATTAAAAGTTATAGAAGACTGTTCTTTCAACACAGTGACAGTCTATAAAATACACTTTCTGGACACAAATGTACATTTTATCTCAAGCCTTTAGAGTGCAATTTCAAAGATTATGTTTCATTCTTCTATCTCATAATAAATCTATATATGAATATAGATTAGGCAAAGGCCAAAGTGAACAAGACAAGGATCCAAGATCTGTTAGACAAGCACTTCTGACTCAATGTACTCAGTTTTGTATATAAGTAATGATTTGATCTTTTCCGAAAAATGATATGAAAATAAAACCACCATTAAGTTAATTAGTGTGCCTCAAGCACAACAAAGGGAATTTCTGATAATTGTAATCATGATTGTATTTAGGCAATGTAGGCATTTGTAGAAAGATAAATGGAGAAATAAAAAAGCAAACAATCACAAAAATGTGTATACTTAAGCAGGGACAACTTATAAAATGTATTTGAATATTTGGTCTAATAAGATGTAGTCTTCGTATAGATTGTTCTTATCATCATTTTTAATGATTAATGTAATGGCTGAAACCAAACTGCCAACTAGGACTAGTAATAGTAAGTAGGCTGAACCCATGAACGTAAATTATAATTCTAATATAGTCCTATAACTCAGGAGCGAGGACTGTGACTTTGAATACAATCTTTACTAATAATAAAATGTATATTGTATGATTATCTTTGATGCACAGTTGAATTATGATTTAATGATTGTCAATAGTCAATTTTAGTGAAAGTTACGGACCTCTTCCATGAGGAATGGATAAAAGAAAGGGAACAGGGTACCACTGCCCGAAAACTTTACCGGAGCGTGCAGAAAACAAACCGCAAGGGCGATCAATGGTGGAGTCTTTAACGCCACCAGAAGAGCCTCATCACCCAGATGAGAACAGAGCATTGTCCTACCAGGAGCTACCTTAATAGGCTGCACCCACTGCGGGACCCTAGCTGTCGCCATTGTGGACAGGCGCCGGGAACAGTAGAGTCCCTTCTAGCCGAGTGCTCGTCATTAGCGACTGGTATGACTGGGGTGCTCCCAGTCAACAACATCAAAATCTTGATTTACGGGACTGCATAGCAGATAAGGCAGGCCTGTATCCTACTTGCTGGGGCCATTAAAGAGCAATAACTCGGTCACTTACAGTGAATGTAATATTTCAGTGAAAGTGAATGTGTAACCGACAAATGTTTCATAAATCCAAAACAAAATAGTGACTAATTGCAAAGTGTTGTAACATAGGCTTATGAGGGTCTGATACTTACCTCGGCATCTTTTATCTCTTTTTGCGTTATTTTGTCCGAAGACGCACACTGTGTCCTGAGTTCCTGCAGATGTTGGGAAGTCAAGTCGATCATAGATTGGTTGGTGGTGCAAGAATCTATTGCATTGCGAATAGCCTGCTCTGAATTTGGGTCTGATGACATTTTCGGAGCGTTGAAGGTCTACAACTACAAACATTCGTGTTCATTTATATTTACTAAAACATTATGACATAATATTAACTTAGAAGGAAGCCTAAATAATGTCTGTTTATGTTACTCAGCAATCGTAGTTTCCCGTCTTCCGCCATGTTGAAAACGCATTTAACTTCCCGTTCTCATGAGATCTTGTTCGTTATTTCGCATTTGGGATAGTTTGTAAAAACCTTCATATTAAATATTTTGAGATTGAGCAACATCCCAAAGAGTTTAATTTTATATTGTCCTCGTAACACTGAAAATTGTCACATTAATTAAGATATTTTCAATAATTTTGTTGATATCATTATCCTTTGACATTATATTAGATACTTTAGTTAAATATTGGCGAATAAGCGTATTTATGATTTAATAGTTTCAAGAAATTAAACTTATTGCGAATTGGTTTAAAAGCTGAAAATATTCCCGGGAACTTTTGTCAACATTCAGAAACTTCAACAACAAAAAAACAATGACCGACAGAGCAATACATTCACCCAATCTCCCTTGGTAAATAAAATATGAGCTGTGTTTATATGTGCCTAAAATTCTTTAGATAGATCTACATTCATTGTATAGGCAGGCATAGGATATCTTCATGTAAAGCTGCGATTACAAATCATTATCACTCTAAGGCAAGGAGTCTAAGATTAAGACTAAGGGGCCATCCATAAATGGCGTCACACAAATTTGCCGATTTTTGACCCCCCTCCCCCATCGTCACAAAAATTTTTACCCCCCCCAAATATAACCTTACAAATCTCAGCACCCCCCCCCCCCTATAAAAATTCCGTGTCCACAATGACGTCACACAAATTTGCCGATTTTTGTCCCCCCTCCCCCATCGTCACAAAAATTTATACCCCCCCCAAATATAACCTTACAAATCTCAGCACCCCCCCCCCTATAAAAATTCCGTGTCCACTACTGTCCTTTAGAAACCCTTGCCTTTAAGGCTTAAGAAATTCACCTCCCGTGGATATCAAATTATAGCACCTGTTTGAGAAGCACTTCACTAGAACATTCATTGGTCTTGGTTTTTAACCAGGGATAAAGTACCTCCCCAGCCCAGAGGTGTCGATGACCAGAAAATTGTATTCAGTGGCGTAGCTAGGGGGGTGTGGACCACGCCGGGATGACACCATCTCCAGTCTCAAGGGGTGGCACCAAATTGAAAAATTGCATATTTATAGAGCACACACTGGTCAGTCTGACCGAATTTCATCAAAGGATAACAGATGAAACGTAAATTTTCCACACATGTAACCAATCAAAATATGTGCTTTATTAAAATTTCAAGTTTGATGCATCAGCAATTAGGCTACCTTATTATTAGGTCAGAAATACAACGTTTTGACCATGTTTCAACGCGAATTTAGTATTCAGTAACTTTTGTAAGTGACAGGAAGCTATATTTATCTAAATTCTGAGAAATAAAACTAACCTTTGATAACAATGGGCAATTCTAAGTACAAGTTACAGTTCTTAAAAACATTTACCTCCTGACCTTCAATTAATTTATTTTTGTTCTTGTATTTGTTATACTGTGGACAAACTTTAACAAGAAGAATTACATCATGGGAAGGGGGGGGGGGGTGTGACACCACGAGCTTACGAGCTTACCGGACGGGTTGAAATCAACCCTAGCTGCGCCACTGATTGTATTTAGTTCTTAAAAACATTTACCTCCTGTCCTTCAATTAATTTATTTTTTTTTTTGTATTTGTTAAACTGTGGACAAACTTTAACAAGAAGAATTACATCATGGGAAGGGGGGGGGGGTGTGACACCACGAGCTTACGAGCTTACCGGACTGGTTGAAATCAACCCTAGCTGCGCCACTGATTGTATTTGCTGTCATTGGTAGTTGTTGCTGCCTTTTTTAAAAATAAGTTTTTATGCATTTTGATTAGCAGCAGTAAATGTTTTTCTAGTGAATTTTCTTGGGGCATTGCTTGAATTGGTAATTTTTTCCCTTGTTTATAAAGGGTTAAATAGAGAAATAAAACTACGATAACTAAATTATTTAATTTTTACAATTTTATTACAATATAATTTATAAGGTTGGGAGGCAGGGAGTTTAAAACAAAGTGGGCCTGCAGCGCTGCAAAAAAGTTTAAGAATCCCTGCCCTACAGCGTTTACTAAGATACCCCCTCCCCCACCCTGCGGTTAACCTTTTTCATTCCATCCCACTTCATACGGTAGGCCCCCCTAGTCCTAATTCTATGACTCCTGTGTCCACATTTAGTCATAAATTCTCACGACTGTTATTGTAACTACATGTCAATTCTCCTCCTTGGTGTCCTGTATCTTGATCTGAGGCCGTTTTTCGGACCGCGGATACCTGTACTGATTCTATCAGTTATAATAGTTTATAAATAAAATAACAAAAATTGTTGTATAAAAGGATAATGTTAAAAATGTCTGTAATTTAGGGTTCTTAAGTGCAATTCTGTACTAAAATATTCCGACGTCAAATTGCTTGAGTCCCGCCCCCCGTCACAAAAATATGACCACCCCCCCTACCCCAACGTGTGACGTTATTTGTGGATGCCCCCTAATGTCTAGGCCTATGTTATGTAATAGTCATAGTCCTATGCCTACACTTACACCTTATTAACTACACTCTTCTTACACTACACTTAGATTCGGCATTTACACACAGACAGTCCTACACCATACCTGTGGCTCTTTTCTTTATTGGTTAATATAATAGTCACCATCCCCTAAAGAATTTTGTTTTTACCCGAGTTCACACGCCACACATGACAGCCTTTTTTTTTTTTCACAGACGTTAATTATATCAATATATAAAATGTGGAGTTGGGGAAGGACGATTTCAAAATGGAAGCTGGGCACACCAGAAGCAAAATATATTATTTATAATTGTAAAATCTTATTATTCCAGGGTGGAAAAATATCGACCCAAGAATCTAGATGATCTTATCTCTCACAAGGACATTATAAATACAAGTGAGATTGATGTATAATGTAATATTAACATTATTTATTATTATCTAATGTTTATTTTTATTTGGAGTTCAGTAAATCGCCCCAAAATGAAAATAATTGATCTAGATCATACTATCTATATATCATCGGACTGATTTTAAAAAGCATTTGCAACTGGATTCTTTTTGGGGGGAAAGTGGTTGCTTTGTTATTGCAAGAGTTTATTGTGCTATTGATATTAACTCTTTTGCTGCTGAATTCTTTAAATTAAAAAATGTACTTTTTTTTCAATGAGCAAAAAATAATGAGAGATTAGGTTTATTAAAAAATATTTAAAATATTATTGTTTGGTTTATAATTATAAGACTTAATTTGGTATCAAATGAAAGATAATTGAATAGACAAGAAACTTGAAATGTGAAAATATGATATGCAAAATCTTTTTTCCCCAAACACTGATGTAGGCATACATCATCTTCACTGCTCTAACTCAAATAATCTAAATTTACTACTATAGGAATAATGTGATGGATCTAAATCAACTTCACTATCAATAGAAATAGTATAAAACATTTCCAAAGCTTTTTGAGCAATTAATAGTCTAAGAAACTTATTCACCCCACTAGGGCCAAGGGTAGCCCTAGCAACAATATTAATAAGGAAAAAAACAACAATGCTTCAAATGACAACAAATAAACCTTGCTTTCACTCATAAACAATGAATTACCACTCTTCTATGTAAAAATCTAATTAAAAAATTGCTCTTAAAAACACAGAGAAATAGCAAAGAAGAAACCATGATATTGAAACAACGCTATTTGCGTTTGTCCATGCCTTTTAGCACAGCGGATGAACGTACTGTGCGTTGAACCCCAGGGAAAGAGTTAACAAGCTGGTAAATCTCAGTTTCCCATAATTTTGCAAGCTCCATTTAACTGCTGGGGGAGTTTAAATTATGACTAATTGTCAAAAACTTTGTATGCATTTTTAGTCAGTAAATTTGTGTCAGAGGAGAGACTTCCACACCTACTGTTTTATGGTCCACCTGGTACTGGAAAAACAAGCACCATACTAGCTGTAGCTAAAAAGATATATGCAAACAAAGAGTTTAACTCCATGGTACTAGAGGTGAGCCTCTAAACAATTTTTTTTTATTAAATACATTAATTTTGTAAATATAAATACATTAAAAACAAAATAATCAACAACCTTTTTAAACTATGATATTATTGATATCATTTATATTTAAAGAAAAATTATTGTCTCTCTAGCTGAATGCTTCAGATGATCGTGGAATTGGGATTGTCAGAGGTCAGATCCTAAGCTTCGCAAGTACACGTACCATTTTCAAGTAAGTTAAATTTTAAAATTTTGTTCATTAGGTTGCAGTATCCCAAATATAATCGTAAAGTTTATATTTACCCCATGTCCAACATGATTGCATTTTTATCAATGAAAGATGCAAGTCTGAAGTGGTCATTTTAGTTTGTAACTCATAATATTTTTTAAAAGTTAACTATGACAATTATGTTTATAATGTTGAAAATAGGGTTTATAATGTTGAAAATTATGTTTTCATTTTATTTTTAAAATTAACTTGAAGGAAAGGTTTTAAGCTTGTCATCCTTGATGAAGCTGATGCCATGACCAAAGATGCTCAAAATGCCTTACGTAGAGGTTGGTGAAATTTTGAAAAAATTGATAGTCAATTTTGTTTTTTGTTCTCATTCACATGCATGTTGTATCGTGTAGGCATGATAATATTAATTACTCTTGGCTACCATTGTAGAGTAATTAGCTTACTGTTATCAGAACTGTCAAATATTTCATGCTTGAAATTAAAACAAAAAAATTGTGATAAAGTATCTTTTATACCCAGCTCTGTGTACCGGTTTTTAAATACTTTAAAGTAGACAAAGCCTCATAAATTAACTGTAAAGAATGTTTCTTTGAGTGTTTTTTTTTTTGGCATCCATCCATCACAATTTGACAATGGTGTAGTATTCGCAGTATGAAATCATAAGGCCGTGGTTTTTTATTTTCGGGAGGATAAGCTGGTTCCCTAGACAGCAAATCGCCTCTTTCTACGCATCTGGTGAACCCAAGGAAACATCATGTGTGGATAATATGGCTTGGCACCAGTAGTGTCACAAGAGTTCCTGGAATTTTGTTTAATTTAATGTCATACCACCTATGGAACTTAATCTCCGAGTTTGATTTCATAGTTTTTATTCTTTTAGATGAGTTGCCATTCAAGGTTAAAAAGTTTAGAATTGACACGATTTAGACTGCGCAGTTATACGGCCACCATATTTATTATTTACCATTAATATTTGAACCATTTTTACGTGCTTCCTACAAAGTATTATTTTGTGTGGGTTTTATTTTTTTCTAGTGATTGAAAAGTTTACAGAAAATACACGTTTTTGTATCATCTGCAATTACTTGTCAAAGATCATACCTGCATTGCAGTCTCGGTGCACCAGGTTTCGGTTCGGACCTTTAAAACAGGAACAAATGGTCCCACGCTTGGAATATGTCATAGCCCAAGAAAGGTTAGATTTAAGAATACAATTATTTTAAACGGAAAACAAAATCAAAATTTACTTGCAATTTCTTTAGATTTTACATTACCAGTAATTCTTTTCATACATGTTATGATTATCAATGTTTTATTTATGCTATATCTTATAAATCTTAAATATTTTTTATGGTGACAAAATAATTTAACAAATATAATTTTTCAGTGTTAAAGTTACTGAATCTGGCATGAAAGCTCTGGTGACACTGGCTAATGGAGATATGCGAAAGGCTCTTAACATCCTTCAAAGCACATCAATGGCATTTGATGAAGTCACAGAAGATAATGTTTATACATGTGTTGGACATCCCTTAAGGAAAGATATAGAGAACATAGTAAACTGGGTCCTGAATGAAAACTTCACAACAGCATACAACAGTATCCTTAACTGATTAAATCACTTAATGACCACCAAAGCATACCTGAACATTGCAGAAAGTTTTATCGCAGTCCAACCGTTTTGTACTAAGAAATCATTATAAATAATTTTGAAAGCATAGTTCTTTTTATTAGCTCTCATTAATAGTTTATTACTTTAAATAATTATCAAATTGGTGATAGCTGATCCACCATTCTTTAAATGTTTTTTTTGTGTGTTTGCCCCACTTTAATAGTTTGTAATAAGAATTAAATCTGCTGAATATTCTTGTGTTCCATTATTTTTCCCTTTATCACTTTAACTCCAAAAAAGACACAATGGCTCTGAAAACTCAAAAAGGACTTGCTCTCAGTGATATATTGACAGAAATCCACAATTACATACATAGGGGTAAGGCCTCATTCGGTAGTCTTAGAGTATTTGTACATTTAACATTGTAATTAATGAATTAATGTGTAATTATTTATTACTGAATCTGCTTAAGTTCATTTTTGAAGTTTTTTAATATATATTTGAAAATTGTGTATTACAGATTTAACAAGAGATTTAAAATGATTTTTTTAAAAAAAAAAACATTCTTTAAAATCTTTTTAAGATATATGCTGTTAGCTCAACAAATTAGTCACACTTTTGTTAAATGTATTTTTTCTGAACAAATGCATTATAATTTCTTTTTTTTAAAATTATGGTTAAAAAGTAACATACTTTAAACTTTCTTTAGTTGATCTGCCACTTCATGTTAGGATGCAGCTGCTGGAGAAAATGGCTGATGTAGAGTGAGTTTCCTTCTCCCAGTTACATTTGTATAATTTTGAAATTATTACACCTGAATGTTATTGTTGCTAATTGATTGGTTACTCATTTCTGTTGTTTTAAATGAACACTTTGGAAATAAGATTTTATTGTTAAAACGTGGATCCATGATCATTTACTTTGAGATATGTTTATACCTATATATTAGAGTTTTATTATGCTTTCTCTTAGTTATTTAATTGTATATTCAGGTCATTGAAATAATGTCATACTTCTTTCAATTAAATTTTTTCCCATATTATTTTGAAAAGGTTAAATGATTTTGCTTAAGTCATTTGGATGGAGCAGCTATTACGGCTTTGCATAAGTTTATTTATCAATTCTAAAATGGTATAATATTTTACAGATATCGTTTGGCATCAGGAACAAGTGAAAAGATCCAGCTTTCTTCACTTATTGCTGCTTTTCAAATAGCCAGAGATTTATTGGCTAAAGAAGCCAAGTGATACACACATAATATGAGTCACCTTGCATTTAAGTTCAGAATTATTAAACTTATTTGGGACAATTATTTCTTGTTTTTTTTTTTCAAATTGTTTAATGAATAAATTGAATTAAAAATAATATTTTTATTGCTATCATTCTCAATCATTTGAAATGGATGTCAAAACATCATAACATGTTTTGTTATTGTACCGTGAAAAGGAATACCCTTAAAAAAATATATTTTTAAATTTATAAAACAAAATATATGGTACATCATAAAGTCTTTAACACATGCGATAAAATGTTTTAGTATGTAAAATTGTATCATAGAATTACTTTACTGTACTCATATTTTGTAGAGAAAAAGATGTGAAATTCACGCACATGTATACATAACTCTTTCTTTAAAATTCTTCCAAAGGAAAATAGAATGGCTAACTATGTGAAATGACTAAAACACATTTGTCAACAGCAAAAAGGATTATTTCATAATCTTGCTTCACTTCTAACTTCTAAATGAATTTCACTTTAATATTATTCTTATAATTGTTACAGAGGATTTAAAAAATGGTGACTGTTTAGTGGAAAATTACTGCCTCTTTAAACGTAATGCCCTAAAATATAAGCAGAAATTGGGAAAGTAAGTTATAAATGCCAAAACCCTCACCTACCAAAAAAAAAAGATAATACATTTTTAAAGAAAAAATATAGTATGCGAGAGTTTAAGAATAATATGCCAGTTTGGTGTAATATTTTTAAAGGAGATAACAGGAATTTTAATATGTGAAGATTATAGAAACTTAAATATCCTGTATGCCTATCAGATTCAAACAATTGGCTAATGGACTCTTCAATGAATATAAGACAAGGACTATTCAACATAACAAAGATGAAATGAAAAATGAGTGTAACGGTACCATACAGTGTGAATAATATTTTAAAAATTTCATTTATTATAACAATACGTCTATATGATGTGATGTATAAAAATGAACAATATTTTCCATATCACTAAAACAAGAAACCAATTAGTTGCTAATTGTACATGTCATAAGAGATTAAACTAGAAATCAGTATTTCCTTATACATCCCTAATTACTAATAATAAAAAAATTCAACATTAAGATGGGACAGCCATTTGTTCTCTCCAAGTTAATGAAATGGGAGAATCAACTGCTTTACACTCTTCTTGCTTCTGGTTAAACTGAAGGATCCGTTCTCAAATTGTCGGTTCAAATTGAAACAGGGGATCCATACGTTGCTGCCACTTATTTCACTGGGTACATTACTACCCTCAATTACCTATTGTTGCCCGAAATATTTTCTGGTATTGCTGGGGTTAAGTTAACTTGTGAGTTAATCGAAATAACTGATCTAAAAAATACAGTACAGCACATTTTTAATGATTTTGTTTTCAAAGCTTTTATTTTGGTACCCGGTACTTGAATTTATACAATCCAAATAGATTATTGATACAAATTATAACAAAATGTACCCTGAAACTTTTGGCATTACTTGAGTTTTATTATCTTTTATTATATTTATCAATAAAGAAAAGCTAAAGAAATGTTCAGCATATTATACCAAATGCAAAGATTTTCTAATTCACATCTGCACACAAAAAAGTTATATCTAATACAAATATAAAGCTAATCATAAAATGGCAGGTCTAAGTCACTAACTGGTCTTATGTTTGTGAATAAGTGATATTTGCCTGTGAATAAAGTTTTATAATAAATCCTGTTAGTAAATTAAGGTTATTTTAAGGTAAAAAGTAAATATTTAAAAAATGAATGCTTAACATATATTATGGTATTTATTACATTAGTTTAGATGGATGGCAAGTGTATGGTCAAATCTTTGTAATTTATTGGTAAAGTGCTCCGAAAATCATTTAACGTTGACTTCTCTAATACATTGAGATGTAATCAATGTCTGCTAGTTAAACCCATGTCTTGATAATACATTTCAGTTCATACCTTTGCAGTCATTTTGAAATTGTAAAGAACTTAAAATAAGTCCAACCTATTTTGATAGATGAAGTATATCAAACATAGCTAGGTAGTAATATCTGAAACAGGAATACTAAGCTTATCAAAACCTTTGTTAAGGCACTTTACTAAATAACAGGAAAATTTAAAATCAAATTCTCCAAAATATTTTTTTTAAATTATATTTTAGCACTCTATTATGGAAGACATCAAACTATGCGCTTTGGAATTTCCAAGACTTTTCATGAGACTGTAATCTGTGTGAGAAGTCTGTGCAGCCCTTGAATTATCTAAAGCAAAATCATCTGAACTGTGAAATGGAGCACTAGTAGAATAGTTTGTGGCCCAGCCTAAACCTTTTGATTGGGCTTCAGCAAGGTACCGTTTTCTCCTGTTTATTTTATACATTTGAATCCTCTCTCTTTCTGCCTCAGAATCATCCAAAATATTGTCCCATCTAAGGCTTTCAAGAGATTTGGCACTAAGGTTTATTTGGCTTGCATTCTTGCTGGGAAATGAAAGTATTATACTGGATTTTGCCTTGGCAGTTGTCTGGGCTGACAGTAGCTTTTCTTTATTACCTCTTGAATGTTTATTACCTCCCAGTCTGCTGCGGTGACCATTGTTTGATTTTGGCTTCATGGTGACAGCACTGAGCGTATGTGTCAATGAAACTACATCGGAGAATTCATTGGCCACTGCTGTTTTTTCATGTTTGACTTCTTCTGAATGCTTCGTTGTCTTAGCTGGGTCAGATGATGAAGATGAGCAGCTTGAAGACCTATTTAATATTGGGTTTGAAATCTTTGGGAGCATTGTAACTCTGTCATTAACTTCAAGGTTAGTATGTACAACACCTGTTGACAAATAAAAGAAATAATGAATTAGAAACAGAGTTATATGAATGTCAAATCCAGCAATGTTGAAATTATTTTAAAAAATAAATTTGGATTTTTAACTTAATACTTATTAAAAAGATTAATTTCTAGTATTGCCATAGAAAAAAGAAGTTGACCAGTAACTGTCACAAAAAATCCTAGCTTAGTATATATCTGGTGTTAGGGCTTGTGAAGTCTGACCTTTTAATTATGTGTAAATAGCAATTTCAATTTCCATACTTACCGGTACAATGTTTTTCAAGTGCTGAAAATCCATCTACCTCTAGTTGGTCCTTGTCTTCATCACTAGTAGCTTGAATTACTTCAAGTTTTTCTGAGCCTTTCCTGGACTTTTTCTTCTTCCTTGATTTTTTGTGTTTAATGTCGGCCATAGTTAATAGTGTACATTTATATAATTTGCCTAATTTTGAACTGATCTTTCCTGAATTGATTTCATCCATGAAATAACTAACTTTGAACAATATGATGCTAAAAAAAAAAAAATAAGACACCTGTAAACATACATTACCAAATAATGCATAGAGAAATGTGTAGGCATATTACTGATCGTAAATTTTTTTGTAAAATGGTTATAAAACAATATTGGGCAGATAAAAATAGGGAGCTTGGGTCAAATCAATTTTACATGTGCATGAATTTTGAAATAAATAAATAATTTTTTAATGCAAAAATGTTTGCTCTTGAAGATTAGCTGCTGGCTTCTGAATATATTTCAAAATTTGTCTGTGCCATTTCGTAACTACTCCATAAACTGTAAATGTAATTGCATCATGTTTGGATTTACCTTGCCTTACAGAGATCTGTTATACTTATATGCTTAACTTATTAAGTGTGCTTTTGTTTGTCTACAAATAGCTTGCCATACTGTGATTTTGAGTGAAATTTTCTAATTGTTTTTATAAAAACTGCATTTAGAGTCTTAAAAATTCTGAAAAAACACCTTTTAACTTTAATAAGCTTAAAGTGAAATCTGAAATAAATATAGACTGCTTCAGTGAGAAGGATCATCCAAATACAAGGTTTCATATACTCTAAAACTATTATGATATCAATTTCAAATAAAAAATCTATTTGAAATTCTAATACTTCCATTACTATACTATTACTATAATATAGTCAGGGCCGGCCTTAGGCCACTGCAACCTATGCCGCCGCAGTGGGCCCCCCACTTTTTTTTCTAATACAAAATCTTAATTTTTACTTATTATCCTTAGCCCTACCCAGACTGGGCCCGCGCAATCCGTTTCGCATAGGGCCCTGCAATTGTTAGGCCCGGCCCTGACTATAGTAATAAGTAATAGGGACTATAGACTATAGGCTAGGTATTTATTATTCAAAATATTTTAATTTTGATTAAAAAATATCATAATATAATTATATCTATATCCTTTTCACTATCATACTATACTATCTACTATACCAGGCCTGCACAACATACGGCCCGCCAGCACCCACTTTGCGGCCCGCGAAGTAATGAAATATTGCTTATTCTTTTGATTTTTTCCAATAGCTTTCCCTCTTTGTCCTTTTTCTTTTGGCCCAAAGAAGTCCTGTCCTATTTTCTTTTGGCTGCACAAGTTTTTCATAAAGTATTACGGCCCACTTACATTTTGAGTTGTGCAGGCCTGTACTATACTATACTCTAATAATTCTATTCAAACTTTAACTTACATGTAATTAGTACAGACTACAGTCAGTCCAGTCTAAAAGTCTATGCCTATACCAACTACATCAAGAACTATATTTATTCTCTAAATACTGTAACTCTCATTAATAAGTATCTATCTAATATGATAATATTGGCAGTCAATGTTCCCTCTAAGGTTTGCTGTTTCGTGTGCAAAATCATATAGTTGTGTGCAAAGTTTTACAGCATCACTTTTATGTGTGCAAAATTTTACAGCCCACAAACACACATAAAGGGAAATTTGCTGCGCGGATACTCAAAATTGCTGTGCGGCTTCTGTGAGTTAGATGGGAGTCCGCGCAGCTTAAAGAGAACATTGTTGGCAGTCTATTCCTACACAGTAAGTAAACTTGGTATACTGAGTTGAATAAAGTTTAAATATCAACTGCAAGAGTTGGGAGTTGATTCTGCTGGCCCAAGCCAAGTCTAGGGAAGGGTGAAGTGAGGGCAAAGAGGAAGATTGTCATTGAGCCAGCCAAGCAATTTTCGAATTGGCTTTTACCATTGCATGTCATAATTAACTATATCTTACAAATATAATTAATCTACTGCTACTTAAATAATAAATCTAATTAAAAAATCTAATGTCTAAGTAATTCCTCATTCTTAATCTTAGAAATGTCACCATCTGATCATCATGTCATGTCATAATCAAATCATGATCATTTTAAAAAACAACATATTTCTGCTTCACCTGAGACTATATTATAACTGCGCATTTTTTCTGAGATAATTTAATTGATAATTAAACACTTTTTTTACAAACCATTTTGTTTTATATTTGACAATTTGATACTTTTATATAATTTAGACTCCTCGACAATTTATGTACTGTCTCAGTGTCTGTATGTAGCCTCATTACTTCTACGAGGACGCTTTCAAAACATTTCGCTTTAAAAAAAAAATAATTCACAATATTTAAAGATTCACTTTTTATTCCATATTTTTATGATGAAATGAATACAAATAGTGCCTAAAATAAGTAAATTAATATTGTAATTAGGTTTCGAACATATTTTCCTTAATTATGTCACAGCTAAATGGCGCATGAATTGGCCGTATCCAAGCAGTAGCATTCTTATGGTAGATGATCCATAATTTAAAAAAGTTAACTGCAGTGTAAAATCTATTTACACTAATTATCCATAATATTAATTTAAATTGTTCCTTTATTCATTGTCAATAATATGATAAGATGACACGAGGAAGACCATGCGGGCGGTGAATCACTGGTCTTAAAGTTAAGGGTTCTCTCAACTCAAAGATAGCAATATGAATCTTCAGCAGGCCTCACACGTCACTCTTCCGCGACGCCTACCCGGTCGGCAGAAGCAGACAGAAAAGGAAATAACCTTAATTAAGTCACTTCAAACGCCAGTGGCGTAAGAAGTAGAAGGGATGCGGAGTGGGCTGGTTTACCCCGGGAGGCACTTTTCACCCTTAAATGGAGGGGCAGCATGTTCAGCCATTTATATAGTTTTTTTTCGTTGAAGAGGGTGGCTAAAAATGTTTGCTTGCCCCGGGTGGCATGAACCCTAATGCACCAGTGCTTAAAACAACCCCGTCCCCATTGTGCCAGGAAGCCAATTTTTTATCTGATAGAAATAGCTTCAGATTCAGTGCAATCTTAACATTTTAGGCCTCTGGAAAGTGTTTTAATGGACCAATGCTTAAAGATAGCACTCGCTTTGAATTTTTTTTAAATGGTGAAAAATGAATGTTGCGCTTTAGACTTGAACACGTTCTGAGAGGAAAATTATTCTTGTTTTGTGTGCTTATTTTAATATTTAGAAAATAAACAATTGTTTTTTACGGTTACATTAAATACATAATATATTTATATTAGCTAAAATGTCATTGTCATTGTAATTGTTCTGTCTTTTCTTTTTCACGTTCCACTATTTACTATAAATAACCAGTAGCCTACTCAGCGTTGTAAGCAGGGCTACCACACCTTGGGAAATTTCCCAAGATCTTGGGAATTCACGACCCCCCTTGGGATCTGGGGAATAATTTTGAAAATCATGCAAAACCTTGGGAAATCTTAACTGGGGGGAAAATTTTGTTATATTTTTCGAAAAAAACGCAACAATATCTGATAAAAAATAAAGTAAAAATAAAGCAAAATAATTTTTAAAGTAACAAGGCAAAAAATTAATTGTTTTCATTTTCTTTTCTGGTTTTAATTTTTAAATCCACTCATAAAATAAATAAAAACTCTTCTGATTTTAAAGTTAATATTGTGAATTATTAAAAAGTTAATAATTTTAAAAAAAAATTCAATTTTCTCTTTAAAAAAAAAAATTGAAGATTTACAAATTACATCCAGGTTTTGAATGTTTATTAAATGGGGGGGGGGGTAGGCTCGGAAACTTTATCATTATGCTCTTAGACATTAGCAACCATACGAAAAACAGTACAAGCCAAAGAGTGAACGATAGTGTTCAATCAAGAATCCATGCCATAGTAGAATTTTATTATTTCAATTACTTCTACAATGTGTTCAAAATATAATGCATCTGTAAAAAATCCAGCCTAATTTTCATCAATTAGAAAAAATATTTGTGGATTGAAACACGGGTAACTAAGATATTAATAGTATAGGCAGTATAGGCCTACGTTGTAGGATTATAAATGAACAATTCCTTTAAAAGTATTTTTTTTTTTGTGGAAAAATCGTTATAATGTAAATTTTACAAGAAAAAATAAAACACTTATTGTTTTCATCGTAATATCAATCCATTTTAACTACAATTATTATTAATAAATTTTGCTTAATTGCTTTGCAAACCCCACTTGTAATCAACAGATTTACAATAATAAAAAATCATTTTTTGATGAAGAAACTTTTGCCTTTGTAAAAGGAATTCTGTGTTGATTAGCCTTGTATGCTTTTTTTTTCCAAGTGACTTCTATTACACATGTATTGTAGATTATATTTTTATCAGAGAATTCGGAGGTAATATTTAGTAGCCTAACTCCAGTGGGTATTGATATTTTGGATTATAAATTATTTTTTTAAAAAAAATTTTTTTTTTTTAATGTGATAAACATGTTTTAAATGTCTTTTTCAATAAATTTCAGTCCATTAATATACCATGTTTTTCAGGGGCATTGATTCAATCTATTATTACATTAATTACATAGAAAACCCCCCTTTAAAAAAAAAAACTCTTATATATTTGTATGATCTTGGGAAATCTTGGGAAATTCATTCACCAAATCTTGGGAAATTTGAAAAAAGTGAGTGGCAGCCCTGGTTGTAAGTCGTAAAAATAGTAGAAAACAGCTTTGCTCACAGAAATCAATCTTTACCGCCACGCACTGTTCTTGATCATTAATGAAATTTAGACCGTCTTGGCTCACTTCCCGTGCATGCATTATCGTTCTAACACATTTGTCACTCCTGTCATAGTTACAAAAATCAAATTTGTCTGTTCATTTCTAATGTTGAAGCCCTGGGCATTACATGTAGTCAGTGTAGTGTTTATAGTTTATGAAAATGGAGGAAATATCTACCATGTGAATGTGGAGTGAAGCTGACAACAATCATGGCACAGCTGCACTGTACAGTACAGGTAATCGTTTAATAAATCATATGAAATCAAGTAATACGTTTAAATAATAATAATTTTAAAGTGTTTAGGTAAGTATAAGTGATGGGCGAGGGGGTGTCTCTTAAATTGTAAATCGGATAATCATACTTTTTAATGAATAAATAATAAAGACAGAAGGGGCTAGTTTACAGTCCCCGCGAGTCGCCTCATGGCTAACTTGGGGGCGGTTTCAGGGAGCTTGTCTATACTATACTATACTGATACTAGACTATTTGAAAAAAATAAGAAGATAGAATCTTGAACTATAGTACCAGTATAGACTGTTGACTATTATATACTATAATTATAATATAGTATAGTACTATAGTTGTTAAAGTGTGTAGGCTATATTTTGTATAGTGTATAGTATATAATATAGACTAATAGTACTAATAGAAATATAAATTATTTATATGTCACATCACCTCTATATCTATCTATTCTAAGTATCTATAATCTTTACTGAGTATACTCTGATTCACCATCATTCACAATGATTGGAGCCTCTCTGAGTGAGTGAATTGGGCTTGCTGGCAAGACTTTTTTTTATAGTTTATTATTAATTAGGGTTGATATCTCTTTCCTGTTCCTCATTAAACAGCTTATAGCCTTGGCCTTATCCCTCTTCATATTCATATAAAAATCATTTAGACGTTTCAGAAAGTGAACCAGATTTAACTTCTATTTACTCGTTAAAAAATTTTGAAATGCCTTTTTTTTAAAAACATAATTTATTCTTTAGAATTAGAGATTCAAGTTCCTGTGCATGGGCTAGGCAATATTTTCATCTGTGGCATTATTGATGAGCTGCAGTTTGATCTCAAGCTGTACACTATTGCAATATCAGAACGGAAAACCAGAAAGTGATGCCATCATATCATCCACCTTAAAAAAGACAGCAAGAGAAGGATAATTTTCAGGTTAGCAAAGTCTGAATTGCTAAATAAAAATTCATAGATTTCAACGATTGATTTACTTAACAATTAACATTGCTTTTATTCATCGTAGTAGCAGAGATTTGTACAAATCATTATTTTCCCTTGCATACTAGAGTGAAATGTAACATTTTAAAACTAGTTGACACCTAGGATGTAATTGAACCTTCTTCAGTAATTTTGTGGCAGATTGACAGATGGATTAATTTGGGATGTGTCAGGGATAAAATGGATGCACACTAACTAGTATAAGTGTTCCACATTGAATAATGCTAAACCATCCATCCCTGTGGTGCTACAGCCCATGTAGGGCTTTGGCCTTCCTCACCACTTCCTTCCTCTCAGACCTAACTGATGATTTTCTTTTTCATGCTTGGATTTATTCCCAGCTGTTGTAGATCTTTTTCCGCATTATCCATCTAAGCCTTGGTCTGCCTTTGAGACGTTTTCTTCTGGGATTTTAGTGGTGCACACTCTTCACTCCTCTGTCATTTGGTATTCTTTCCAAGTGTGCAGCTTAGCCTGCCCTTTATATATTGTGCTACTAGTTTCTGATCCTGATATAGATTATACAATTCCTGCTTGGTTCATATTATCCATCCATATTCATCTTTTGATGGTCCATATATTTTCAGGAGAACTTTTCTCTCCCATGTGTTTAATAGGTTTTTGTGCTATTCTTGTTACTTTGTTAGGGGCCTAG
Source organism: Lymnaea stagnalis (assembly GCA_964033795.1). Taxonomy (NCBI): domain Eukaryota; kingdom Metazoa; phylum Mollusca; class Gastropoda; family Lymnaeidae; genus Lymnaea; species Lymnaea stagnalis. The sequence continues at coordinate 2,069,420 of CAXITT010000037.1, forward strand.
TTTCACTTGTTTATATGTTATAACTGATCAGATTACAGTTTTATATATTAGGCCTATATATAATTTTCTTTGTTGTTCTTGTAATGTTCTTAATTTTAAGTATTTTCTGTCTACTGAAGTATGGTCTGTTCCCAGCCAATATTCTTTCTTTTATTTCTGTTATTAATTCATATCTTTCATTTAATAAAGATCCTATGTTTTTGAATTGATCTACTTTTTCAAAAGTATGGTTTCTAATTTTAATGGTTTTTATCTGGAAGGAAGGACAAATGATTAATACTTAAGATGTCATATAAATCATTAGGCTGAAGGGTTGTCTGACAACCTGTATCTGATTGATGATGATCATAACAGTTATTACACCGGTCCTCAGACATACAAATCTTCTCATTACCAAATATACATGAAATATCTTCTTTTATATATTAAGTCCTGCCTGTATTTGTAAATTATACATTTCAGATATCCTATAAATGCATAACTTATAAAGTTGAACATTGAATAAAGTTGTAGATTAAGCTTAAATATACTTATGATAAGATATTTACAGTATATAAAATGCACTAATGATACACATATTTTAAGGTTGTTATTTTTTTATTCTTTCTCACTTTATTTCATCTAATGTTGTGTATTTTTCCATAAGGTTGAGCTGTATGCTCAGCTTTTTTAAGGAACATATTCAGGGTTAAATGAACAAAGATTTTATGGCACTTCATCTGAAGTGGGTGGCCGAGCGGTCTTAACTGTCTCAAACCAAATGGCTGGTGGTCCGGAGTTCAATCCCCACCAAAGCTAACATCTCAAGCACTCCGGGTAGATGGGACTTGTTAGCCTTGGACGGCAACCCATCTAAGAGAAGGCAAACTCTGAATTTAAACCAGGAGCCAGAATGATCAACAAATTGATCGTGGGCCCCTCAAATATAAGAAGAAGAAGAAGAAACTAAATATGGAAACCTAACTAAGCCAAGGACTAACACGTCATCTAAATGGTTTTGGAACCAATTTCAGATCTGCCAACTGCTCACATGGAAGTGTGGTAGATACAGTATTGTATCAGGTATGTCACCAATATTACTTTTTACTATACACAAGTATTTTCATGTTCTGATATATTTTTTATTAACAGGTGCTCTGCCACCAGAAATTATTTTATTATTGAAATTCAACTATTAACATTTTAAAAATAACATATACCCAAGTTCCAATTATAAATGTGTTTATATTTTAGCATATAAAATTTTGACTACTATTTAAGTCAACAATTTTTGTTTCAGGTGCAGTCCATGATTTGTATAAAGCTAAAATTGAGTATATTCATCAGGACACAAAGGCTGTAATCTCCACTGTAGACACAGCACTGGACACACATTCTATCCAAAAAGTTTTCACTGAGCAACAGCAGTGGTGGAATGGCCAGAGAGGTACTAGAGGAGTAGAAGCTGAATATTGTTGGAAGTGTCATTTTTGTAAGTTCTCTGAACTTTGTGAATGGAGGGAAATAATGGCTGCAAAACAAGGTTGTTTGACAAAACCTTAAGTAATTTAACTCTTTACATTCCTTGACTTTTTTTTAATTTTCTTAAGATTTCTAGTGATGCCACTAAAGAGTCAATATCAGAGTATTTGTCTAAAGTTCAGGATCTTATTTGTAAATATGTAGGGAACTGCATGAGGCACTTATAAATAAATGTTTCTAACCCTTTGAACCCTTGGCTCCTGTGCCTAAAATACCCATGCCCCTAGGCTCCTGGGGAAAATGTCCACCAACAGACACACAATGTGACACAAGCAATCAAAATCGAATGGTTGTAAAATTAAAGAAATTTTATTTATTTCAATCTAAATTTGTCTGTTAGTAGTCCATAAGTATTATAAAATGTATCACAAGGAGAACATTTGTCTTAGAATGGTGTAAAATAGCATAGTAAAGGGTCATTTATACACCCCTGATTTTTGATAAAAGCCAGGACTAGGACTAGAGGTAGACCTTGTGTTGTTTCTTTTATTCCCAAAGCACACATCAATAGCACTAGACACTAGAAGTTGAAGTCAATCAATTGTCACTATTATTGACTATTTGCTTTATTTCATTCCTTTTTCAAAACGTGATAATAATCCTTTGAATCACTTATATTATCATAAACCTACTCTAAATTGGGTCCTTTCAATAGCAATTTGTTTATTTTCGTCACCTCTATACATCAAAAAACATTACTAAAACAAAAACAATGCATCCATTACTGTGATCTTTCATGAGTCACGTGATAAACCACAAACTTAATATTTACAACACAATTTGTATACGGATTGTGGATCTAGGGTAAGGTGTGGGAGACCGATATATCGGTCTGGCAGGGTGTGGATTTTTGATGCACAGGCCGATAAAGCGGGATCACAGGTTCAAAGGGTTAATATTTTAATTCTATACTTAAAAGTTGTGATATAAATTATATTATTTTCTAATTATTTTCCTTATTCAGACAGAATTATCTATTTTGCATATATGTTTTTGCACTATTATGTTATCTCTAAACCTTCATAACTTTTTTTGTATTTTATTAGAAAATGTTAGGTTTGGTATGGAATTAAAGGGGAATGCCTGCTCTTTACAGACAATACAGACTTAGATATAATTTTAATATATAAATGTGATAAATACAAATTTTAAATTTAAAAAAAATTACCAAATGATTGCAAAACACTCATTCCAAATCCCACAAAGAGAAAATTATAATCCAAAGTGTAACAAAACTATTTTTTTTCTGCACTATATCCGTATGTGCATCATGAAGAATAAAGATCACATTAAAATAAGACAAAATGAAACACCAGAGCACATTATCCATTTTCACAACCGCACACAAAACATCAGAAGAAAAAAAACTAAGGCTTTTCACTGGAAACAATTTGTTGCTACCAGATAATAATTGCACTTGAGGGTTATTTTTCTAGATTTTCTCTGGTCTTCTGGCTCTGTGAGTTTATAAAAGGCTAAATTTTACAGTTATTTTCTGTGGCTTGTAGAGAAGAGTGATACAAGGCTTTGAATCGTTCTCTCTGAAACATTTTGACATACCAGGGTGTATACTGTAGAGAACCTTATGACCGTCTCTTAACTATTTTATGTGGATGGTAACCTCGTTCACTCTTGACTCTCGTACTGCACAATCAGGTAATAACACATTGATGGTTAGACTTCACTTTAATGATCTGCTCTACTGTTCACATTCAAGACCTTGACTCTGCTCTGACAGTCGCATTTGTCTCTCTATCTTGTTACTGTCTTCTCACGTCTGTCCTCGGCTTCACTCTTGACCGTTCTCCCTCAACCACTATATCTCAACTGGGCTCTAATTTCGAGTGTCCCCAAACCTCTAGCTTATATCCAGACCTCATCATATGAGAAACTACCCACCACTAGAATCCCACGGTTATTGGCTTGCTACGTTAATAGACACCACATTTTCCCAAGCCAGATCCATTACCCCCAGAAACCTATTCAATGTCTCTACCTAGGGTCTGCATGGACATTTCTCAATTGACAGCTGACTGCAAGAAGTTATTACTCTGATTCGTAAGTGTTCGTGGCTTGGTTCCCAGGCCCCTGTCCTAACATAACCCATCTAAAAATGCCAAAGTCGACCCTTGCTCCCCTATTTTCACGTTGACCGGCACCTGCACCCAGACTGGTCAACCATCGCACTGTGGGCTCAACCCCCCCCCCCCCCCCCCCCAAACCATCTACTACACATGCCGAACTCTTTACAATACATCTCATTGACCAAAAGTCAGGAACAAATGGACAAGAGTTCATCCCCATCATTGTTGTTACTGCTAGAAATTTGTAAGTCAAATTATAGAGAGGTTTCCAGTCTCTGAAACTCTAGATTTCTTGCATGTTGGGGTGTTGATTTTAATTCTGAAGGAATCATTCTCATTTATTGAGAGTACAAGCTTGTGTATAACATGTGTGTCTAGCAAAGTAAAAAAAACAGTCAAGTTAATTTGTCTTACTATTCACAAGCTCGAAATTGACACATACATTTTCAAAGGTAAAAATCTGAAATTGCACTCAGTTTTAGTGCCAAAATCTGCAGCTTTCCAATTAGAATCTACATTAATTATAGTAGGAAAAGTATTAGCTCTCCTACAAGGCTTTTTATCTAGGGGCGGAGCTGGTTGTTCATCAGCTGATGAGTTATCAATTTCATTATTACTTTCGTCACTAGTAATACAACTGCTAGGATTATAAGATTCCTCAGTCAGCCTCTGCAACTGAAATCATGAAATCACTGTGTGAATCGTCATCAGTGTAATATTTGCTACCTTTATTAGATCAATCACCAGATGGGCCAGAATGAGATATCATGTTTCTATACAAAAATAAAATAGATAATCAAAACAACTGCTTTAAACACTTCGTGCTCTGTAAAAATGCTCTGTAAAAACTCGTTGAAAGAAAATCCGGATGGTTATGAAAGGGAAATCATTCTAGATTTGGTTAAAATAAAAATAATTTAAAACAAATAGGTAAGAAAAGAAAACAAAATGATTTTTATGCATCGATGAATGATTATTCAAAAAGAAAAATTGTTTTTGTATGTCATATGATGAGTTCAAACATTTTTAATGGCCCTTAGGCCAGTACTGAGCCACACAGACTTTCCTTGAGAAAAGGGAAACAATGAAAGAAGTGTTTATATATGACGTGAAGTGCTGACGAAAGAAGTTGGCATCAAGTTTGCGTGGAACTTTGAGAAACTTTCTCCTTTACAAAGTCTAACTTGGCACAAATTACATCCATAAACGTTCTCATGTGTCCTCTTTCTTTTTCCAAATTGTTTCTTGACTGAACAGAAGTAGCAATCAAGTTTATTCCCAACTATTCTTATCAGGCGATGCTAAAGCAAATCAGCATTCCCTACTCCTTGAGAAGCTGGTTGATTATTGATTTTCTCTTCCAGCTGATGTTGCCTTTCAGCAAAGATGAGCTAAGGCTTAAGTGATACTCCTTATGGGACAGCGTTTTGTTTTTTGGATGGGGTCTGTGGGGACTGGAGTACTGTTGCTTGCTTCCAATATGTGTCCACTTCAGCAGCCCTTTGTTGACATTGTTCAGCATACAGATTTGTTTGGTTTACTACGCTTGTATAAAAGGCTTCTGGTAGTAAAGACTGAAACAGTCAAATGGCTCTGCATTTGACTCTTAATTCGTAGGTTACGCTTCATGTGTTTCAGTGTTGTTTGGGAATCGGTAAATAGAACTAATTGAGCTCGGATTATTTGTCTTTCCTGAAAAGCCTTTTGGAGGCTATTTATGGCAAAATATATGGCCTAAGCCTCCAGGGAATTTACCACATGTGCCTTTGATCTCAGTGGTTTTTACTGCTCCGTGAATTTTATGACTATTCCAAATCCTGCACCTTCCTTACTGACAGATCTGTCTGTGTAGACGTGGATGCTTTCCAGCGGGTATGTTTTGATGATATCCATCACTCTGACTTTCTGGGTTTGTTTCACATTCCGCCGGAGGGTTTTCCATTCCTTCATTTCCAGGGGGATAATTTTATAATCTGGTCTTGATTTTTGACACAGACCCGATTTTCTTTATGTTCTCTGGTAGTTCTACCTTTCCCTCAAGGTGTCACCCCATTTTTAGGAATGGGTCTTTTCCTGTGCAGTTTTTCACAATGTTTCATGTCGGTTCGTGCATTGGATCTGTGTCTTCCAATTTTCTAAATCTTTCAAGAACATTAGCACCGCTCGTTCTCTTTTTAATTGCATTGGTTGTAGGTTTATAAATGTTTTGCCAAGTTCGGCTAGTCTTTTTCTTGACAATATTGAGTTTTTTGGTACCTGCCTGTGCCTATTTGTCCATAAACTTGTGCAATTGCAGTTTGGGGTCCAGCGTTACCCCCAGGTATTTTGAATTTTTTACCTTCTGCAAGTCTCGCCCATGGTAAGTGAGCTGCATCTGTACTTGTTTTATGTTTCTGCATAAAGTATATAGGCTGTATACAGTTTTTTGGCCATTGACATTGATTTTCAAAAAGATTCATAAGCATTACAATTAATCATTAATTTAAATGTTAATTAATAAGTATTTACACCAGAGAAAAAATACATTTGGACGATTTCTTCTTTCTTTTTTCTATATGAGAAAAGTCTCTATCATTCGGAAGGTACGTATGTCCCTTGAAGAGAAAAATATGGTGTATGGATTTGTATACACCATCTTTGGCCAATTCAAACAAAAAGTTCATCACTGCCTTATTTTTGTTTTGGCCGGCGCACCCATCTGAAAACAAGATGAGGTGATCAGCTCTGTGTGTTTCATGCCTTTTCAATAGAGTTTCATGAAGGCAGAAGCAGACTTCAGATGACCCCCTCCCTGCCTCTGCCGCCTCTGCCTCACTCCACATATGCATAATTCCGTCTTCAGTTTTTGCGTCATGCAATCCAAAGTTGTACGTCCATAACATATGCGAGTAAAACATATCTCCAGCAGTTAAAGTAGGAGCAGGAAGGTTCTGTTGAAAGTCAAAAGTGTATACTTCCATTGTATCATCTGTCTTTGATTTGTGTGCATACTTCCATTGTATCATCTGTCTTTGATTTGTGTGCATACTTCCATTGTATCATCTGTCTTTGATTTGTGTGCATACTTCCAATGTATCATCTGTCTTTGATTTGTGTGCATACTTCCAATGTATCATCTGTCTTTGATTTGTGTGCATACCTGTTAAGTGTTTTATAGCCAGAATCAGCCCTCATTTGATGCAGGTCTCGTTGTTCTTGTAGGGCTAGGGATAGGGCTGGAATAAAGCTATGCTCGGCTGCTCAGGCGGTCTTTGGTACATCTTTCAGTTCACAACGTACTTCTCGCACGGTGGACATGAGGAGTGACGGCATATGGGTGACATTGGGGAGCCAACTTTTCAATATATTCATACCTATTAGGATTGGAACTTCTTGTTTTCGCTCTTGGATGCTCAGGTCAGTCAGTGTTTTGACTACCAGGATGGGGACGTTCTGTAGATTATGTCCTAAAAGTTGCATGTCAACAGTTTATATTCCTAGGTATGGCACCCCCGCTCCACTAACGGCTCGTAATGTGATGAAGCCAGTTTCTAGATGGAGGTGGCCAAGATGTTGGAGTGCCCAGGATTCTGCGACTGTGCTTACTTCGCTTCCGGTGCTAATAAGAGCCGCAACCTGGTGACCATTTAGAATGACATCCAGAGTTGGCCACTTTCCAATTAATCCTGTCAGCGCCCCCGTTGCTTGTCGGTTGACAGCAACGGGGTTTAGAAGTTTCCCTGAGTTGAATGCTGTTGTCTAAAATTGGACGGCTGTGGTTGTGTAGTTTGCTGTAACCTCTGACTTTTGTTGTGGTTGTTACCCATTAGTTTGGGCGATGTAACTTCTCTTGGCCCTGCAGTCTGGTTCAGCATGGCCCATGTGATTGCACCACAGACAAAGCTTGACTCGGTGGGGGTTTCGTCTTTGAAATGGGGGCGGTTGCTGCTGTAGTGGGAAAGGCGGAGAGTCGTTGCTGCGTGCGGCCAGGTTCTCCCTGAACTGGTGTGCTGGGGGACGATATCGTTCTGCCACCGCTGCCACTTGCTGATCTATTCTAGCCATCAATTGGGCAGTTATTTGGGTTATCTCTGGGGTTGAAGCTACTGAGAGCTGGGCTGTTGAGACAACATCCGAGAAGTCCTCCCGCATCCATCGCTGGGCTTCCTTCCGGACATCTTCAAAGGTGCGACCATTGTTAACTCGAGCATAGGCCTTGATGTGCCTGCAGAGGGCAACAGGTAGCAGGCCATGGATGAAGGCGTCCCTCCGCATGTCATCCTCGAGACTACTGTATCGTGTGGAGTTGGCAAGTAGAGGCCTTGTAATTCTGCCGCATAGTCCTCAACGGTTTCACTGAGGTCTTGTTGGCGGTAAAATACGGCAGATACTGCTGTGCCGTCGCGCCGCTCACCCCAATTCTGCTGGATCATGTGCAGCAGCTTTTCTGGTGTGTCTATGTTTGTGGCGGCTTGATCAAGAATGTCCTGGTGAACCCGTCCCTCAAGGGCACCTAATATCCAGGTGACTGCTGAGGCTGCAGGCATCGGCTGCAAATGTAGGAAGAGTTTTTCCTCTTTGACAAATTGTTCGACCCCACTCTCACCAGTAACTGGGCAGTCTACTGGCAACATGTACTTGTACCTGTTCTAAAACTGCTGGCTCCATATGTAGTTCTATATTTGTCCTTTTCCTTGAAATAAATATGTCAATAATAATTTAACCGCAAGCTATCCTCAATTTAATCCTGCCGATGCCGCCAAAAACTGTAGTAGTGTGAGGTTGGTAATGGTGGGTTATGGTGATCGGTTGTACGAAGACTGACAGTTACTTATAAAAAATGAAGGAATTCAGGTCTTGAGGACAATAGCTTTATTAAACTCTAAAGGAAAAGTTCACTGTGAAGAAAAAGGTCCTAAGGAAAAGGACAATATCTGAAGAGAAACAAATAGTACATGTCAACAATGTCCTGACTAACATAGCTAACATTAAACATGTTACATAACTACGTAATTACAAGTGGCGACAAAATATACTTAACTAAGAATGCAGTGTACGTTCATGTTATGTGTTATACAAATGGGAATGAAAATTATATTGTTCTAAGAATGTATAACTATAAAAGAAATCACGTGGCAGTGTTTAATTTGTAGCACGTACACCGTGTTAGTGTTACAGTTACACACAGAACCAGTGTGAGATATGAGGGCTAACCTAATGATCTTGAAATTATTATGGTATGCCATCCAGGTATGGTGTCTATCTAAGGAGCACACATAGCAGGACAGTAAATACAATGGCATAAAGTATGACCACCGTTAGCTTGATACTTGTATCTATCAATCGCTGTGTCTTATTTAAATTATTTAGACAAACAACAAATTGCAGAATGTCTAATTAATATTATTATCCTAACACATGCACCATTTCCTGTGTTAGAATTTAGCACACGGCAGGAGAGTTGCTTGTTATGCTCACAAACACTGGTCACTGGTATCTAATTAATTAATTCAATTCTATTACAGAATTTAGTGGACGGTTGTATGTTCAACCCTTAAAATAGCAGGGTTATAAGTCATTTGGCTGGTTGCATATTCAACCTTCAACAAAGCACATGATGTAGGTTATCCTACAACTACAATATATCATGGTTATAAGTCAACTGGATGGTTGTATGTTCAGCCTTTAAAATAGCATGGTTATAATTCTACATGCAGGTTTATCCTACAATATATCATGGTCAGGTTTATCCTACAATATATAATGGTGATAAGTCTGAACGGAAATCTTACAATACCAAAACTTAACAAGTTCATACTAAACACAAATAAATAAAATGGCGTATTTGGTTCTACTTACAGAGCGTTCCAATAGGCAGCACTGAACAATGACACACTTCAGGGATGCTGAGTAAAACCTCGAATGACCCCCCTTCTGTGTGCGCCCTTTTATAAAGCCGCGCGCAGACATATGAGATAGCCCCTCCGTCACACCAAAACCAAGACGGTCTACGTTTTGCCTTCTGGCCGATTTCCTGGGGTAAAGTGACTAACTCTGGGGACCACACCCGAGTAATAATTAAAATCCCTGACCACATCCCTAACGACTTGTATGCATCCCTTGCAGTTTTGTCTCCCCTATCTAAGATACTATCTTATATTTCTGTGAGTTACATAGTTTTTTTTTAGATATTTCAATAAAGTGTGTTTTTTTTTTAATATTTTAATAAAAGTTGCCCCCCCCCCCCCAAAATTAATGGATGTGAAAACAAGTTAATAAATCTAACTGATCAGATCAGAACTAGTTCAGATGAGTTCGTTATTTTAAAAAAATCACCTTAAGATTTTTAAGTAATGTGAAAAAAAGAGGTGAAACTGGGGTGAAAGAGATATCTGAGGTGAAACTGGGGTGAAAGAGATATCTGAGGTGAAACTGGGGTGAAAGAGATATCTGAGGTCAACATTCAGATCTATTGTTAGGCGAGGTCACGCCACTATAAATTTTTGGGTGTTACCGGTACACACTTCTTTCCGCAAAAGCGTGGCCTCTACACTGCCACATGTACAAGAAATATTAACAGCATTACTTGTCTACCATTAGTGTTCCAATATTCATATCCATGGTAACTAACCATTGCCTCATCTACTTATTGCTGTCAATAGGGTTTGAATGGTGTTTGGCACACATACCTAACATGCTTTCTCCGTCCCTTGCACTCCCCATTTTGTCTCTACCCCTCACTACCCTTTTTGGGACTCCACAAATACACCCTTTTTCCAAAAGCGATGTCGTTCCGACATTTCTTAACACCTGTACAATTACTTCTAACTCGAAATGGTTCAAGATCAAGTGACTCAGACCTTAAGTATTCATTTAAATTCATCTCATACTAATGTACATGTATCTCTTGTTGTGCTATTGTATCTCCTTGCTTCCCCACATAAAATCCTATGTGTATCCCCATCTGAATAAAATGACCTCATTGTCAAGGTTCGTGTCAGATATGGGTCACAGTCATAGTGCATCATACATTAGGGGCCATTGAAATCAAAGTGTTTGAGTTTGTAGATCTGTTTTGAGCTCTGAGATTTTATTGGGTTCTTGTATGAAGGGATCAAGTGAAAAACCAGTGATGTCAGGTTTTGACAGTTTTTTTTAGAAAATTTAAAAAAATAAGGTTAGAAGACTGCTCATGCAAGTACCTATAAAAATGTCTAGATGCCTAAATTTTGGTCATCAAACTTAGCTTGGCAGTCTGGCAGTATACAAATGTTTCATATTGTCTTACATTGGTGCCAATGTCTTTTTCCCCATGGGTTTGGACAGAATGGCTGAGGAAAGCTGACCATGCCAACATTTAAGAAACAATTAAAAACTTTTTTGTTTAAATAGATTTCGGAGGACCAGAGCGCAGTGAGAATGCTACAATGGGATGGATACCGGTGTGATATAAATATCAATTCAATCAATCAAACTGTCACGTTAGAGCATCATCCTTGGATGTTCCTTTTTGAAGATAACCCCCTTTAAAGAATTTGTTGGTACTGTGTATGTAGCTTTGGTTTGAACATCTCTGACATCATGAAGAACTGCCTTCCAGATCTTGGTAAGACACAGAATGGGTGGGTTTCTGGTGAGCTTCTCTGAAGACTTTTAGCCAGTCATTTTAGCAAGTGTCAAATAATGGTTTTGACTTGCCCAGGAATCGCAAAACAGCTCCACGTTTGACACTTGTGGTAAAAGAATATTAAAAAAAGAATTCGCACAGCATAGAGGAAACATCATCAGCTCCTTTCTTTGCCACAGTCTCATTGTAGCAGTGCAAAAATGCCTCATCTTTAGCCAGATTGTGAATGTAGGCTATCATTGCTGTTCTATTCTCGTTAGAACCAATCATCATTGTTTGGAGAGGAGCGATTCATCTCCAAGAAGACATTCCTCATGTTCAATGACATCGTCTTTGTCTTCAGTCAGCTCAGACATACGAGTAAGAGTGACATCTGAAATTGTCATGGCTGAATTCCTGGATTTGCTTGAAGTGTCTTAAGTGCAGTCCAGCTGGGTACAGTTTCCACCGGATGCTTTTCTGTGGTGATGCATCAAAAGCTTTCTGTAGGATGCAGAAAACTGTTGTGCAGTTGGATTATTGTTCAATCTGCCTGAAGCACAAACTGCACACAAAAAAAAGTTCCAGGTGGTCTTTGCTCATTTTATAAGTGAGGAGATACTTTAAGGGTGGATCTGTGCAGGCAACGTAGGTTCGATACAACCCTCTCACACTCTTGATGCAGGCCAGAAAACCAACAAATGCTGTCTTTCGTCTGCTATCAACAAGTCGTGTGCCAGTCTGATCTTTAAGGCCAAGGATATCATGTTGAGCATCTGTCAAGAACTCACCCCAGTACTTAACATTAACTATCCTCAAAGGTGATTTGAAACCCTTTGCAAAAGGATGCTTTGAATTCAAAATGTCAAAAAGTCTGCAAAAAGTCTGAATGAATCCAACAGTGCATTCAGATCTTTGGAATGGTGCACTGTCTTTCGTGTTCAAAGTTCTTGCAAATTCAATAGCCTCAGCGACGGAGTTTGTGCAGCTAGGTTAACCTTCATTTTCTGCTTGCCGTACAAAATATGACTTTCTTTAAGTTTGTTTGTCAAGTGGAGTCCTTCCTTCTTCTGTAGCCCATTGAAAGCCACAGTTTGAGATCACTGAATTAAATCTCCCTTTCTGTCCATCAGCACTTTTGCATCACCAGGTGTGTTCCTCGCTAGTATGACACCTGTCGTTCCATAAGGAAATGCGACCATGGGATTTTCCAACTGTCATTCAGAGATACAGCCATGATCACCAGTGCATCCTTGGCAATAGGTGCTGAATCATCATAATTTTCAATGCCAACTGAAACGTAGCCAAGAAATTTGGTTCCATCAAGTTGTACATGCTTTCTCATTGCCATTTCATCTAGCATGAGACAGGCAATTACTTTTTTGTTTTTGCATTTGGCGTCTTCTACTCGCTGATGAAGTGCTGCAAAAGAAGATAATGTGAGACCTGCTGAGTCTGGGACGGAACTGTACCGACGACGTATCTGCGATGGATGTGGAAGGGCACAGTGAAATATTCTGTGCACAAAATTGTATGCCTTGCTGTAATAAAATTTTAATGTCATAGCAAATGCGCGGAGTTCATCTGGGTACTCTCCTGCGTGTGTACCTTTTGACATTCGTTCCAAAATCAATTGAGGTAGCCCTGATTTTTTTTCCAGGGTCTCTGCACATCTCTCAGAAAGAAAATATTTGTTTTAAAGTGCCGTTGTAATTTGTTGCATAGTCATAATCTGTTCCTCCTTTCGTGTTACTTTTTGCTGACTTAATTTCAACTTTTTCTGGACATCTTCTAATTTTTCGATTGCATCAGTAAGTTTGCGCTTAAGTTTCCGTGGTGATTCCAGAATGCAATAGTTGTGGTCTGCTCCAGGGCCAACCTTGGATGGTTGAGATTGATTGCCATCAAATTCAAATGTCACATCTGACTCTGAGGTAGTTGATTCCACGATTGGTGGGACTGTGAGTTTGAAAGTCTTGGTCTTTGGTGGTTTTCTTTGTGGCTCAATTTCCTAAAAACAAAAAAATAAAACTATTCAGATGAATAATTTTTTTCCAAGCATGCACTTTACTCATTAAACATAATATATTGGAAGATCTACAGTTCATACAGCATGCGGTAATAGCAGATTCAAATTTAAGTTGAAATTGTGCTTATTTCAGACTAGCAATGTAGGCAAACTAGTAGTACTACTACTTTGCCCATAAAAATAGTATAATAATAGCCTACTATCACTTAGTACTATCTAGGCCTACAAGAACTATTAGCACTTTACTTTGTTCTGTACTACCATAATAAACACCAATACTGTAATACTAATAGTAATAATTGTAGTCCTAATACAATACTCAATATTCACTCAACCTCAAGACAAGCACTCATGACTTGATCTTGATTTATCATGCATGATATGTTAACAAATTCAGCTGGATCTTGAAAATTAAATCATATTCAAGGTAAGTTAAATGAAACACAAACTATCAACATACCGATGAAAAGTAATTCCTTGCTCTCTTGGTTCTTTTGTGGCACAATTCTAGGCAGCACAGTTTTAGGTTCAGAAAATTTAAATGACTTGTTATTTCTGCAGCAAAGGCCAATTTCCATACCCTTTCTTAATCAGACAATGGCTGTGGCATGCCTTTACTTTCCAGGAAGTCACATATTTCCTTTCTTAACTTAAATATTCTGCTCAGAACTTTCCCACAACTTAGTCATCTTACTCCTGTGTAATCTGGTAAATCTTGGGATTCTGTGTCTGTGCCTTCTTGTCACAGGAGTCATTCGCAACTGGTAAACTGTGATCAAAATAATCAAGTCTTGAACAAGCAGCAAACCATTTAAAAACTCCACCACTAGATGGTGTTATATCGTCTCATTGACTGAACGGAAGTAGAAAAACTAAACAGCCAATAAGGTTTTGCAATGTTGTGGATCAGTTGGAAAACATAACGCACTATTGCGCGCCTCTACTTTAATTAATTAGGTTAAGGTAAAACATAATGTCCACGTCAGCGGTGGCTGAGCTTGGCAGATACTCGTAAATTTCCTTAACTTTTTCCCGGAGACAAAAGGTCTCCACAGGCTGGATGCATGGGCCAGATGCGGCCCGCTGCTGTAGTTTGGAGACCCTGATCTAAATAACAAAGCAGTCCATTTCTGTAAATATTGTAAGGAAATCCACCTTATCTCAACTCGTTCTCAATCTACTTTATGTCTCTCTGCCTCTCGTACTACAACACTCAGGTAACGACACATTGACTGTTAGCCATCCACTTTATTTGCTCTGTTCAACAATCAATAGCTTGGAATTCTGCTACTTGCTTATACTTTTGCTCCAATAAGCACTCAACTCTGACAGTCATCTACTCCTACCCGTCGGAGCTCTCCCTGACTTTCCGCTTCTCTGTCCGGCTGAGTTCTGTCTAGACCTGTCCAGTGTTCCTATTTATAAGTCCCGAGCCCATAGAGATTCCTTCCCAGGTCTGTAATCTTAATCCCAAATCTCAGGTACTTAAATTTTGCAGGGGTAATAAGGGGAGAGACTGCAATCAGGTTAGTACAAAATAAAATGAGTAAAACAGAGTATGGTTAAACCTGAAAAATTAAACGTAACAAAACAGCGAACGTGTCGGCAGAAAGCCTTCGTCAGCGAACAAAACAACAGAAAAAAACGTTATAAAAATAAGAAATAGCACTTAGCTGGTAAGTAGTATCTGTGGGCAGCAATAGA